>JANHFX010006430.1:0-37756 GCA_027560015.1 Chloroceryle amazona
AAAGCCTAGACATTCGCAGAGGAATTGAACTTTCCATCCAGTTTACTGATAAAATAAAAAAAAAATAAAAATTTAAAAAAAAAAAAAAAAAAAAAAGAGAGAGAGAAACAAAAACAATCAACAAAACCCCATAGCAGTCTCATACTCTTCTGTAGATACCTGAACAAAAAGTAGCCCATGCACTCAACTCCTGTTGACAGGACAAAGCACAGATGAGCAAAGAGGAGCTCCAGAAGCGCTCACCAGAATAGGGGCCACTTACTCTATGCTCTCCCAATGAAACAAGATTTTTGCCATGGATAGGTGGCACAACAATGAAATTGGGGTGCCATGTCACCCACTTATCTTCTGATAGAATGGAATGAAAAGAATGCTTTATTGCTGCTGACAAAAATAATTAAACTGCTGAAAAAAATCAGTCTAACAAGAGTTCTCAAGATCTCCAGCGAAAAGGTGCAGTTAACAACAGTCCTCTGCACCTGATGTAACAACTCCTGTCCACACAGAGACACCCACCGTACTGACAGGTGAAAGCAAGTCACATACCATGACTATTTACATGTGCAAATATATATACAGCCTATTCACCAGGGTATGGCATGTAACATTCAATCCAGAGTTTTCTCATTCCAATGGCCTCATTTATGGTAATTATCATGGAGGAAAATAAAAGACATCACAAAGCAAAAGAGTAGTATGTTATTTCTATCATGAGACTGCTGGATATATTTCAGGAAACACAAGCAAAGCAAACATAATTCAAAGAATCTCAATCTCTTCTTGGTCAAAAGAAAAGGAGATTTTTGTTCTAGGCAATATGCAGCTTTGTGCTTGTTCACTTACGGTAAAATGTCCTTTAAATGCCAAGCTATTTCAATTTCCTGTACCTAGTCAATGTGACCAGAACTTTTTTGTACCTCTTTGAAGTAATAAATGCATTATAATAGAATGAATCTTCAAACTAGGCACTTGTTATACAAATACAGAGAGTAGAAGTGTTTTGAACCCTCAAATTCTCCCTTTAGAAAAAAAAATCATTTATATTGAAGCATCTGAAAAAAACAACTTTTGAAGTATATTTCAAATAAGAGCTAGTATCAATAGTCTTTATGAAGGTTAGGTTACACTTCATTTTCATACCCTTTTGGCAAATTTTTATTTTAATAGCTAATTTTTTATGCAGTGTGTTTGCTTGAGAATGATTTCAAAACTTTCAGACATAAATCATTTGCTTAGGCAATGGAGGCTAAGAATATATGTGATGTTCTTCCATGTCAAATACATCTGGATACCTTGTCTCTTGGCACCTCTAGAACTGTCACACAACAGAAAAGTGGCTTGGAGAATTTTGTAAAACCTGGAAAATTCACCTGTATGTCATCAGTAAAGATCTAAAGTAGGTAAGCTAGCTCAACAGTTTGGATGCTGGCCCTGATTTTGGCATAAAAACTGGTAATAACCAGCATCCTCACCTGCCATATATCATGGCTGAAATCTGCATGCTGAATCTAAAGGTACCAGTCATTGTAAGATCTTTTATGAATCATCAGTATCAGGGGGACACAACATATTAAAAACAAGAATTAAGGTAATACCTGATAAACAGGCAGGAAAGTCCAAGCAGGATGCAGGGAAATGTTTTCCTTGTCATAAAACATGAGACTGGAAGTAGCATACTATGTACAGGTCTGCTGTCTAACTTTTTCACTTGTTCAGAAAAGGTGTTTAAAATGCAAAACCAGAAGAAGTTACAAAATTATAAATCCCTTCCTCACACCTGAAACCTGTCAACATCCTTCCCATGTACCTGTGGCACTTCGGAGCGAAATACAGCGGTGCTGAAAGGACACCAGCACAAGAGCAGCTTTGCCTTCCTTTTCTTTCATAGGGACATAAAGTTAGGTTCCTTTCTCCTTCACAATATCCATCACATCTGGAAGATCATAACTCTCTATCCCTTTTCCTGATATTGTTTATATTATCCAAAAATCTCAGAAGTTACTGAATACAGTAATAGGGCAGTAACAGATAGATGGCCATGCTTCATTGCCTAAGAAAATAGGGAAAATTTCCAGGACTGATTTGATTATGGCATTTCAGCACTTCCACAAGGAGAGAGTACTAAAAGCTCTTGGTTCTAGTAAAGGAAGATTTGATTTAAAAAGAAAACAAAACAAAAACATCAAACCAAATAAAACCCCCCAACTAATCAGAATAAAAAGAATCAGAAGTAAAACACAGTTACATCTTGTAGTGACTGCTCCTAAATTATTCCACAAAGTTGTGGATTCCCTTTCTCAGGATCATTCAGTCTGATAAGCTCTAGTGAAAAACAAGGCACTGGGCTCTGAAGAGGGCTCACTGGAAAAATTTAACGAGCAGGCTAAGAAGAGATGACCTGATGGCTTTTTCTAGTCAAAAATACTTTATCAAAAAAATAAGGTTTTCCATTTTTATACGTCTCCTGTTTTTCTAATAATCAAAAGTTACTCTCAAAAGCCAAGTAAAAATAATTACAAAATATCATCTAGGCTGTGGGCCCATCGACAACAGAGCAGCTCGAATTCTGCCTAAGAAACCAGAGCCCAGACTCTGGGCACACGTGATTATCCTGGAGGAAATGTTAGCCTTACATGGAGTAATGATAGCCTGCATTTACATGATTATTTACAACTCTCTTTCCACAGGTATCCTCAATTATTCCTTCAATTTTTCCGGTTCTTTTCTGTGGAAAAAAAAAAAATAAAAATACATGCATATAGCACTCAAGTCCCCAGCAAAATCAAAAATTTACTTGGTTAAAATGTCAAATGCAAATAATACTGCCTGACCAAACAAAACAGGTTGTGGTTTTATTTTTTAAACCAAAACCATATAATCCAGCAATACATTTTAATGTTTTAATAAACTGCTGGAGCTAAGCATAGTATTTTAAAGGGAAATCATAAAATATCAGAGCACAAAATAACTACCCAGGGCCCAGAGCTAGAAGAAACAGAGCACTGCACACGCTCTTAAGAAATTTCACTGATTTTCCACTGTTGCCTTTGATACTGGCATTTCGCTGATTCAATAGAGAGAAGTATGTACACTTAGAAAGATCACTAATCTCATGAGTATGGAAATTATCATTTGGGGATTCTTGCACTAAACAGGTAGGTATGTAATACCCACTAATTGAGAAGGAAAAATAAATCCAGGTAGCACACATAGTTTTTCCTTCTTAAGCATAAGGAAAGTTGTTTATTGTTCTGACTCAAGTCAGCGTGAGATTTTGTTCATATTACTCAACCATTTCATTACTGCTGACTTACCTGTTATGTAATAAGAACACCTATTATATAAACATAGCTTTCAAGAGATTGCACACCACAGAAAGCAAAGAAGCACGAGGAGACCACTTTTAAACTCAGCAGCCTTAATGATTTCTAATGTAATGAAAAATAATTGATGGGAAAGATCTCCCACTGTAGCAGAAAGAATTCTGTTAGAAAACTGAGCGCATATTTAATCCAGTTAACAGTAACACACTCTTAAGAAATTGCTATACTTTCTTCTCATAAATGAATAAATCCTTGATAAAAAAAATGAAATAAATCCTTGATAAAAAAAAAATTGATGCTGCCCCAGAAAAATAATATTGCTTCAGACATATGAATAAAATTACCCCTTCTCCTAAGATTTAAAGTGACGACATCAGTCATTAAATCCAAAACTCCCATGTTCTAACAGTTACTTCAAGCAAATACGAAGCTGACCACATAAGCACCTTCCCTATAATAAATACCCATAAAGGAAAATTTTATATATTTTTCATAGAAACTACATACATACATACCAAATGTCAGTTCTCTTAGTTTATCATCAAGTACGTACTCAGTCATTTTAGTATCATCATTATCCTTGGCTTCCAGAGACTTACTCAGCAATGACACTGACAGCAATATGACCTCATTCACCTACAAGTTACTATTTTCAAGACAATTCCCTCCTAATATCAATATATCAGTATGCAAGAGACGCAAAGGTAAATTCCTAATACGTTTGCCAGGCAAAATTTGCAGTAGAAATGTACTGATTATTCAGTGAACACTAGCTATCTGCATTGTTACATCTGTAACTCTGTATCTTTTGCTAGTGTTGGGCTAATAGGTGTTGATTGCACAGTAAACTATGCTGTAAGCAGATAACCACCACATAATGACCACATTTAGAGACTTCACTTTATCTTTCTTGTGCACGTGTCAGAAGACTCATGAGTACAGACACTGTACATTAGTACATATTTTTATAGGCACAGATACGAATAACCAGAACTCTGACCTTCATGGATATGCACAGAAAACATCAATAACTGTCTCCAGGAAATACCAGATTACCATCATTCATTGTTCTTCCAGCTTGGCGTATGTAGGTCCCATCAGTTACTGTGCCCTACAAAAGTCTTTTCCTGCTTGCATCTAGCACAAAAAATAGTCCAGAACTCGTGCAGATGTCCTGCTTGAGACCTCTGCAAAGCTCTCTTCAGCCTGCTCTCTTCCCTACAGAATCCCCAAGCTCACATTTTTTAACCATTCTGCAGAGAACTTGGTTCTTTATTTCATGTTCTCTGGACATGACCTTTGTATTAAGAGCAAATACTCACATAGCAGTTGGCCCCAAGACTCTACTAAAAACAGCCCAACAGAAAATCTGCTGATCAATGTTATAATTTTTAAAAAGTTTGAATATTTCATATTCAAAAGTTGACAGTTTTTTTCATTCACTCTATTCTGCACTATATTAACATGCATTTCCCATAACTTTATTAGTTTCTGCTCCTGCCCACATCTGGTGAGAATGAACAGCAAGAAGACTGTTGCTCTACTTCACATGCCTGGCCATACACAGTAACCACTGCACATCCTTCTGTTTGGACTGTGAGTTTGGATTTATGTCTGAATGCTCTTTGGATACACCACCCCCACCCCCCCGTGGATTTGCCTGCTCTTGGTTTCAGTATTTACAAACCAAGACAAGAGAGGTCCCCATTTAGAAGCATGAATCAGCTTGCTCTGGTACCACCTCTTCTCTCAGATGTGCTTTAACATACTCACTGTTGGAGTTACTCCTTGGAACAAATTCTCACTGACAGCACATGCTTTGGATCATCCATGGGAGTGCTCCTGGACTTACTTCCCCAATACCATTTTAAGTCTCAGCATCTGGCATTTTATGGTACTGACTACACCATGTTCATTTAAAGTTTCCTTTCTCAAAGCATTCCCAGAAATACCAGAAGCATGCTTCTCTCATGCCAGATTTCTTGAGTGACAGACTTATGGCTAATGCCTACTTCTCTTCTATCTGTATAAATCCTGAGCCTATAGTCACTCTTCCTCACTTAGAGTTTTTAGGATTTGAGCTGCAGCATGGCATTCAAATTAGCTCTACAGGATGTGTGTGGAAGACCCAGCTACATCATAACAAATAAATTTATTACACATCAGAGAACATTAATTACACTACAATGATTTATTTGTAAATAAATAACTATTTGCTAGTCAAACAATTAACATTATTTCAATATCCTTCATCTTCCAGACTGCAAAAATGTGTTAGTTTCTATATTTCTTGTCCACTGAGACTCAACAGCATTTTGTTTCCAGATCTAAAGGTAAGTTACAGGACATTTTATCTCGGGTCACAGAGAACAATTTAATTATTTCCAGAGAAAAACAGCACACACCAAAGTAATTCTAAGACTGCTTGACAGTCTCACTTGATACAGTCAGAAACTTCGCTGTTCTGAAGAAGTGATCAAGGTTTATATTTCATATTATGCATTCTTCTATCTCTATGCTGACCCACATCACATGGAAGTTGTTAGGAATTTGTAACTGGAAAGCTTCAATGAAAGCTACAAGCATTTAGAATTTCTCAAAAATCAGACCATTCCTGTAGCAAAGGAGGAAAATTAAACCAAGGAATTCATGATGCTATAAGCTTGTGCCAGTCATGAAATCTATGGTACAGTGTGTGTGTGTAAGTTGTATTTTGCAAGATGAGAAACACTTAATATTTAATAACTTACCCCTTCTGCCTTTTCTTCAGTGTTAGCCAGCATTTCCTGGAGGGCCCGTACTGACAGAGACTGCTCCAGCACAAAGGTGCAGATGGACAAATCGGGTGGAACATTCTAGGTGAAAGAAAAACATTGAGATTTCATTAGTGACAGACTTGCTGAATGGCACTTTCCAGTACTTCTATTTTCCCTCACTTTCCATCAACCTGCAAGATCTACTGTATCTGTATCTGAAAGCCAGCCACACACCAGGCTGCAAAAGGTAAGGCTCAGCCAGCAAGTGAAGGGAAGCAATTCATCCTCTCTGCTCAGCATCTGCCTGCTGACACCTGGGGTACTGAGTCCCACCGTCAATAAAAGGAAGAAACCAATAAACTGCATCAAATTCAGCAAAGGATCACCATGATTGTCAGGGCTGGCACACCCACCCTGTGTGGCTGGGGGAACTGAGTTCAATCAGCCTGGGGCAGGGGGGAGAGAGCATCTTAGGGCTCTCTTTACAAATATGGTGGTGATTAGAGGGAAACCAGAGGCAGACTATTCTTGGAGAAGCTTCTTGAAAGGAATAGGACCAGAAAAAGTTGTTCCAAAAAAAATTACAACTAGATATTAAGGAGAAAAAAAAAAAAAAAAAAAAAATCACTCTGGGAGGAGAAAATACTGTCAAAGGCTGCCAATCAAAGCAGTGAAATCTCTGCAAATGCCTTAGACATTATGCTCAGATTGTGGGAGAAACAAAACCAGTCTTTAGGCTACTAGTAATAGCCAGAACCCATCCTTATGATGATTTCCCTGTCAAGATGTATTTTCTGTAGCAGAAAAATTATACACTGACAATCAAGGTCAAGACAGTAGCTTCTCAGGCTTGCAAGGCAGTACGCTTCACTGTATTCTAAGTGGGATAAAACTGGAGAGTCTTATGAAAATAAATATTTAAGTTGTCATGATTGAAAAAATAAATAAAATCATTGAGCTATTGAAAAGCTAATTTTCTAGCCTATCATAAAAATTCATAATAATATTGAAACAAATTTGTAATAGCAGTATCTAAGTTACAAAGTGGCACAGTAAAATTAGATTTTATGTAGGGATATTTTCTTCTTTTAACAGAAGAATATGCAACTCCTACACACCCTTTCTTGCCTGCAGAAATTCTTTCATGCTCCTTCTCTTTTTCTTCTCATGTTACTTGCATATTTTAGTTTAGGAATACTTTTACTGACTATATGAATTAATTTTTTTTACACCATGAATGCTTTACTGCTAAAGCTGTAAAACTGCACATTTACTCAAACCAAGTACAGTTCGAATAGGGCCTCAAATCCAAGGCCTCAAACATTAAATCATAATAAGTAGTTCCAAAACCATTTCATTCCTTTCTCAAAAAGTCTGTTTGGGTTACCTCACACTATTGATAGCTCACTAAATTCCTGCTCATCACTCCTAACTGAAATAATTCAAGTCTGTTTATTAACTAACTGATCTTTCATTAGCTTTAACTATATATATTTTAATAAAATTAATGTAAAATGGTTTTTAAAATGAAAGTTTTAGCCACATCAAAAAACATTAAATAGCGTACTCTTTTGCATGTGATTGTGACTGACTTACACAATGATACTTAGGCATTAAATGTTTTTAAGTCAACTCTTTTAAAATCAAGCCTCTACTTACTTGGCAGAGTTCTCATTAGTATTTCTCTTTTGTAGTTACCCAGACACTACAACAGTCCTTTTCATGCAAATTTTAGGCCAACAAACAACTAATTAGATTCTCTTCATAACATCCTTATAATGTAAGTATTATCATAAGCCATTATTTTACAAAGCAGGAAAGAGAGGGCTCAAAGATCACAGGTTGCAAGGTGTTGTTTCTCCTCAGTAAACAGAAGCACACTTTTCCATTCTAGAAAGCCTCACAGAAATTAATTACTGGACAGTCCAGCTCATCATCAGTTTTCCTCAATGAAGGCTGTCTAATAAACAAGAGTCTGAACAAAACAGAAAAAGATGTTCCCTACACTGTGCTCAGAAATGAGCCAAGGCTGTATTTCCTCTATCCGTTTGGTTATAAGCAAACATATAAAAGTAAACCAAGTCTCCATAACAATGTTCCTACTATTATGACTGCTATTTAAAGAAGATTTTTGCTGGTAGAGTATGTCACACACATACAATTTTGTGACTTGTCAATTCTTTTTTTACTACTAAACCTACCCTACAGGTTATACACTCTAAAATAGGGAAAATCCTGCATCATTTCATACTGATCAAGCCAACATAAGTAAGACCTTCTTTCATAATTTCCATTCTCCTTTATGTTCAAGACAGCCATGAGCATTTTCTTTCCTCCACATTAAAACTGAGGAATGAAGTCCCAATGAACATTTTTCAGCTATTGTCATAGCAGGTAAGGCACACTTCGAGCAGCCAGAGAGTAATAAAGGAGAACTGTATGATATTGTCTTGCTTTCACTAAGTGAAAGTGGCACCTTCTTCTTGCAGTCTTCTTACAGGAAAATGCTAGCAGCAGTTTCTTTTTCTCAAGACAAAATGGAGAGCATATTGTTCCACCTTGTCTCTGTTGCATGATTGCCTAGATACTTGGTGGCCCCTCAGAGAGCAGTGTGTTTCCCTTAAGAGCTGAAGGAAGATGCAGATACTGATGCATGGGGTGAGCATGTGAATCAGTCCCTTCCTCTTTGGTAGTTTCTCACACAAATCTGCTCTACTGAAGATGCAACAGCCACAGCTGCACACAGGGTACAGCAATCACAGCGTGGCTCTAGAGGGGACAGATGCAGAATTGCCAAGGTATTTAGCTGATGCTCTTAAGGCTCTGGACTTAGAGGACGAGGCTTCAGCTTGCAGTACAGACCCAGATGGATGGTTCCTAGTCTGAATAGCCCACTCAAAAAAAAATAATAATTCCAGGTAATTCTAAACTCTCATTTAAATATACCATTTTTTTCCCATTTATTTTTGTATTTTCCATATTTCAAGTCATAAATAAAAACGAGCAAGGAAAAACACAGTGTTTGCCAGTCCTCTGGCTGTCCACCTTATTTTTCATATTATCTCACATACAGATAAAGGAAGGAATACGAAAAATAAAGTTATGCTGTGCTGTAGGGTAGCCTAATATTCCCTCTCAAAAGACAGCATCATGCAAGTTACATAGTAGATTTTAGTTCCCAGTCTGGAAAGTGCCTGAATAATCTTGGCACCGCAAGAAAAATCTTTAGCAATGATTTTTTCTATATCAAGCTTTCAAGAAGACAGGTCAAATGTGTAAGCAGGTGTTTTAGTGATTGCTTTGCTAAAACTATGAATACACTTTTAAATAATAAAAAATTTTAAAGAAAATATTTTCCTACATATCCCACATTTTCACAACATTTTTTTATTATTATTTTTGTAGAATTATGCATTTGCAGAACCAATTATAGTTTAATGCTTTTTAAACACAAAATATAGCCAGTGACTTAAGAAGTAAAAAGCAGAAACTCTAGTATTTCTCAGAGCTTAAAACATGACCAATTTTCTCTTCTAGTTCTTGTTTACAAGATTTGTGTTTCTCTCAACTATTTGTCCAGACTACCCAGTCAGTCATTATTACAACCTAATATGCAAGTAGATTGAGGGAAAAAAGTCACTACACAACCAGAATTTGAGTATTGCATTTCAAAAGGAGATTCAGTACTGCTAGGAGAAAAATAATAAATAATAATCAATTACTATTAGCTTTGTCTGTTGATCCTTTGTCATTTTTTGCAATAGCACCATTGGCAAAATTAGACAAAATAATGTAATTTTCATCTGCAATTTTAAAATCATAACTATTACTGGAATAATTGCTGGTTTATTTACAAAAGTTTAAATTCTTTATTCTTCCTGACATTTTAAATTATATTTTTGTGTACACTCATTTTCTGTAGTAATATTTGCATAGTAAATCATGCTTCACTCTGTGGGAGGCAGATTTGCAAATTAGGTAATTATACTCTTTATTAAAAAGGTGTTTCTAGTAAAGATGCTGCAATGCCATTTAAAAATATCTCTAACTCTGCTCCAACCCACAACTGAATCATGCATTCTGGATGTATTATATATTATTTCAGTTTTTAATTATTTATTATTTACAAGCATACCATACTCCAGTGTGATGACAATGAAAGCAAGAGGCCGAAATGAAAAACTCAGTCCTACTGTCACTACTCTGATGGTCACACAGTGCTAAGAAGCCACGATAACATATCACCTGCTCATCTACTATGATGCACATAATCTTGTGAATGGAAACTGAACTGCTACCTCTCATAAATATTAGTAGAAGAAGAATAAATCACACCATCAAAGACAATTCTGTCTCTAAGAATAACCAGCTTTATCTCAGCTTTATTTCTCTTCCTAGCTATTTGCAAGCTTCCTAGTTGTTTTCCTGTTCTCATGGTTATTTTTACTTCTAACCAAATTCTCAAGGAAATGGACTTGTAGGTATTTATTCTCTAACTGTATACTAAATATTCACATATCAGTGCCTAAAAGAAGCCTGCAGAAGGCTGAGAGGGGATCTTATTGGTGCTTATCAATATCTAAAGGGCAGGTGAAAAGAGGATGGGGCCAGACTCTTTTCAGTGGTGCCCAGTACCAGATAGGGCAAGGGGCAACAGGCTCAAACTAGAACACAGGAAGTTACACCTAAATATAAGGATAACTTCTTTCCTTTGAGGGTGACAGAGCACTGGAACAGGCTGCCCAGAGAGGTTGTGGAGTCTCCTTCTCTGGAAACTTTCAAAACCCATCTGGATGCATTCCTCTGCAACCTGCTGTAGGTGATCCTGCTCTGGCAGGAAGGTTGGACTAGATGACCTCCCAACCTTCCAACCCCTATCATTCTGTGTGATTCTGTGATAGCAAGCACTAAAAGTACCTAACTAAGTAGCCTGATTTAACAAGCATCTACAGTTTGCATCACTGTCAAAAAAATGAGATGTGGGTGTTCATAACTTGTTTAAAAGTAGCACATTTATTAGTTGCCTAACTTTGAGACTCCAAGTAGGAAGATTCAGAAAATTAATTTTAGTATAGAATTTGAGAAAAACATCTGTAGTCCTACTTGTGGGAGCAGCCTGAAAGAAAGTGAACATTTATATTTATACATCTCAGTCTTTTTGGCAACCCTTTCTACTTAAATGAGATTCTGTCTGGTGACAGCAATGAAACACGCTGAATATTACCAGTTAAAACATCCATTTCTAGGGCTCTACACAGAAGGCATAGCTTTCCACATTTTCAAGCTCCTCACTGAAAAGATGGACCCAGTACAGAAAAGCATGGCTGTGACATCAAGTCCCATCAGTCAACTAGGACAAATCGTATTCACCAAATACCAAAAACAGAAAAGGCAGAGAATGAATTATGAATCTTGCAGTTTCAGTTCTAGAACAAAGGACCTTTCAATAACACTGTCAAGCTCGTGTGTGTTTATCATTAGAAGACTGTCAAAGTTGCCTAGCCATCTCCTACAAAAAACTTGCTTTCAATTGCTTCTGATTATTTCAATCTGAAACCATTATTTTTTTGCATAAGGCATTTATAGGACCCAGAACAGTTGTTTACATCAAAAGCAGAGAAATTTTCAACCTTCAAAACGTTTTATGTTACAACATTTACTTTACAAATTTAGGGCTTCATAAATTCCAGCTCTAAAAAGGATAATTAAGAGGGGTTTTTTTTCCTCTTAACCTTCATCTTTCCCTCTGGTCTCCTTTCTAACTATGTATGTCCATCACACCTACAACCAAGAGCTGTTTCTCTTTTTTATCTGTTCTCTAAAAAAGTAAAACTCTTAGCAACAGATAGAAGTCATATTGGGCAAGGAGCCATACAACTACATTTCACCTTCAAGGGATAAAGCAGATTAATCACCTCAACATACATTACAATATATGTTGCTGTAGTCAGAAGCTTAGATGAACATTAGCTAATAGCATATCATCTCAATGCAGTCTAAATGTGTTAAATTTTAAGGTAATGAGGAAAATTCCTTGCTATTCACTAATATAAAGAAAATACAATCTCATTGGATCAACAGTGCTACAGAGGTTCTAGGCACACATCCAAAGTAACAAAATATTTTTTGTTTAATTTCATGCTCATTCTGCAAATTCTACCTTATTATGTTAATCTTGTGTGTACTGCTCAAAACAGTTCCCTTTTATTCTTAGAGATCATGTTGTAGTTGTAATTACTGTAACGTGGAATGGAAAATCTAGACTATTATCAGCCAGGAGGGTACTACTGCTTTAGAACCTGGAAGGAAGCAGCTACCCTTTGATTCTTGTAGCATCAGAAAGATGATCTTTTTAAAATATCATTTTGACCCCTTCCAGAAAGCATAGCAGACATCCAAGAGGAAAAGGCTTCCTAATCTCTGCGCAGATTTATTATAAACCATCCATGACAATCATATGTCAAAGTGGGAATCCTATCCTCTTTCAGGATCAAGCAAGTCAACCAAACATGCACGTCTCGTGACCTGTCTCAGTAGAAATCCTACCTCCCCATAACCACCAATAGGGCATTATCTGCAGAGATTCTCTTACTGTTAAATTTATCCCAAAGCTGAAATCTTCATAGTGCAATTGTAAGATGTAAACATAAATAGTAACCCTTCCAGAATACCCGACACCAACTCTAATGAGTAGTTCATTCACTTTACAGTGAAGGTGAAACTGTAAGTTTAAGAGAAGCACAACCTGCTTATTTATCTCATAAACTATTAATTAGAAAACATAAAATAAAATTCTTAGAAGATAAAATTTATTAAGTTTTCAACTATTACATTTTCCACTTTATGTTGCTGAAATCAATAGTCAACCTGTGTAACTAGGAAAACTGGTGCCTATCAAAAACCACTGGAACATGAGGACTGGGAATTTATGCTCTCAGTCACCTCTGACTTGTCTTTAAAGAAAGGAAAGCAGATGCATTAACTCTCTCCTGGGAAACATGTTTAAAAGTATCAAAGCATACAGAGCTATCAAAATCCTTTGTGGCAAGATACAACAATGCTCTTAGGCACTTACAGTACTACACTGCATATTTACAGTCAATATTTTCCTTACACATGTAAAATAAATCCATTTTTATAATTAAAATTAATAATGCTTACATAGTGTTTTGAGCCAATATTCATTTATGTACTTAATTCAATTTAAAAAAATATATTATGCAAAATAAATGAAGTGCAACTGCCCACAGAATTTTCAGTCTATCCCACCAGCATTACAGAAGCTAGTGTGTTTAATTCAAATTTAGGTGTACTAGCCTGTACTGGCTGGAAGAACATTCATAAATTATAAAGCTACTTTATGAAGATGACAAGTGTACCCCACCTCAGTTCTTTAATTCATTCTGTCCCTCTTCTATGTGTTTTAAAGGTAATATATCTATGCTGATTCAAGCTGGATGTAATATTCCCCAGATTACTTTGCACTCCTTTTTTTGGTCTAAGGTGTCAAAATATTGTTAGTAAGCTGTTAAGCAAACAACTGCTGGTTTAAAGGACGCTCTACTTATAATTCAGTAACATAGCACAAAAAGCTGGCACAAATTACCATCTGGACAGAAATACCCACATGCATTTCCCAGCAAACCAACCAGCTGCCTCCGAAGTGAATTATGCAAGAGGTAATAAAGCAAGAGGCTTAAAAATTCAGAGATGGTAAAGTCAGTCTGAAGGACCAGGTTGACTACGTAGACTTGTACTCTTTCCCACTACTCTTCAATACATGTTCAAGGAGGAAGTAAAATGGGAAGTTTTACAAATATGACCCTTGCGTGCAGCCCTATCACACTCATTTAGATCATCAGCCTGGAGTTTCCTCCTTTACTTCATTCAAGTTCTTTTCAAAATTTCACATTTTGGCATCGCACAATATATTAACTACAGTATTAAGATCTTTGTAAATGCCCATTATGCACAAGCACTTATATTCCACATGTTTTTAGTATTATTTTACCAATATCTCAACATTCACCTTAGCAAGAAAATGTTCCCCTTCTGTACTAAGGTGCCTGGCTATGCTGAGGATTTAACATAACCTTTCAAATGCCTTTCTTTGGTATTGCTTTATTTTCTAGAAAATAAAATTTACAAAATAAAATAAAATAAAATTCCACATTCTTTCAAATTTTCAAAAGTAACCAGAATTATTCTGTGTGGACAGTTATGTATTTGTGAAAATAGGACCTTTAATGGAAATTATAGAAACAGCTAACCTTCACAATAAGCTGGAAGTGTGCACAACAGGAAAGAATTCCTTTGCCATTTTGAGTTTATAAGGTGAGACTTTTACATTTATTAATCTCTACACATACTTGTAACTTGTATCAGCCAAAGGAGGTCAAATTAATTGTTAGGGTACTACTGACCAAATCACATATCAAATACAGCACTCAAAGCATAGTCAGCTTTATTCTTACAGCAGCTAAACACAATAGGTATGTTTCTTATTGAATAATAAATCTCTTCGCAATAGTATTTAATTTTTATGGACCTTTTTGAATTGGCTAATAATTTGTTTCCAGTCCTTAACACCTAGTCCCAAGATTTTCGAGTCCCAAGACTTTTTCACTAACTGGGGGATGGGGAACCAGCAACACAAAACAGCTACATAAAACAACAACAAAC
Source organism: Chloroceryle amazona (assembly GCA_027560015.1). NCBI lineage: Eukaryota > Metazoa > Chordata > Aves > Coraciiformes > Cerylidae > Chloroceryle > Chloroceryle amazona. Next base: position 14,762 of record JANHFX010006430.1, read on the forward strand.
AAACACACACACACAAAAAACAAAAACAACCACCACAAAAAAAAAGCCTCCAAACCGAAAAGCTAAACAACCACAACACCAAAAAAAAACAAAAAAAAAAAGGAACACAAAGCAAACAAACAAGCTAAATAAAACAAAAAACAATAAAACAGCACCAACCACCATTGTACGTAGTTTGGATAGAGAAATTAGAACTCACGTTTTGATTGATGAGTTACACAAATTATACAGCTGTGGGTTAAGTTTCTTGATTGGATGGCCTATGTTAACAACAGTATGAAACAAATCATTAACATTAAAAATAGAATGAGCATTCTCAAGTCGGTCTTGGATTGGTTAGTTGATCACAGACATACTAGGAGTATACATACTGTATGTACTACTCTCCTTCAGTGTCATCACTTGGAGTATCATCATCACCTAATTAATTCTCCCTAACTACAAAACTATTTTGATTCTCTCTTCCAGCTTTTGTTGTTACATTTTCTAGTTACGTGTCATGCATTCTATTAGCATATTTAGATATTTGGTCATTTCCTTTGGAGCACTTTAAGAAGTGCTTTATTGGTAACAGTCTTTGATATTTCTAAAATATACTTTGACAAAAAAAAAATCTTACATATACAGTACATTTTAAGTCATATAAGAAAACCTCATGGATTCTAAATCACTAGTATTAAGCATGCAGAGTTATCTGCAACAAAGTAGAATTACTGGTAGATGTATCAAGAGAACTGTCCTGTAGTAATATCATACTTTTAAATATTAAGTAAGTGAGGGTGATTGAAACTCTTTCACATTTATGAAGTTAAATATTGTATACAAGAGCTTTTAATTCCTTTTTGGCAGGAAATAGTACTCCATTAAGCTGAAACTCAATATATATCTATTTCAACTCTAGATTTGATAATCAACATTTCTGTAGGATCAGAATAATCCATTCCTGCATGCATTTCAAATTCCAACTATTTACTTCAATGGGAGATACCATATAAACAACAAGAATAGTAAGATATCCAAGACTGGATATATTGTGATTACAGAATTTAGTCTGTGATGCCTTGCAAGGTATCACATATTTAATTTCCTTTTTAAAACTACCTGCTTTACAGCTGACAGTACAAATATTGTATTATTATGCCTACTAATGCTGCACACAACTGTCAGCTAATGTAAAGCTATATTTCTCTTCCTGCTTTACATCCATGGAGATCTGACCTAACGTCTTTCATAGAATGAATATTTCACATTTGTTTTCAATTACTCATTTTCCTTCTCAAGAAATAGTTCTGCTGGTTTGTGGGATTGAGTGTAAGGATCACAATCAGGTCTGATGGATACGGCTGTACATTGGCATTTAGGCTCAGGAGTTATATAAAAGTTAAAAGGAATAAAAATGGAATCTGATATACATAAATAATAAATATAAAGTTTACAATTATATAAATTATACATTACATCAAACTATATGCAAATGTAGTGAAATATACTACATTCTTATTTACATTTCTTCCATAGAGAAGCACTTTAGTGGGAAAGAATGATTCATTGAACATAATCCAGTCTGATCTCTGCCTATGAAGACTTTCCCTACCTATGTCTAAATTATGCATGTAAAATAGGGCAAGTAATTTGTAACTATGCATAAATTTGTTATTAACTCTTCATTTAAATTATTAAAATCAACGTCTGCTAAATGGAGTCCTCTGAACATGAGAGTACATAAGATTAAGTGCCATCTTTGCCATTAAATATGAGCATTCATTTTGGCAACATGACACAAAAGCAATTAAAATGGCATTGTAGGTGTAGATACAAAGCCTTGCCAAAGCTCTGACAGTCCTTTTTCACTTTTTCAGAAGGAAGCAATGGAAACAGAAGTACAGAAAGCAACCACAGCAACTATTAAAAAAAAACCCAAACCAAAAAAAACAAAACCAAAACCCAAAACCCTTGCCATATAGCAAATGCAAATACAAGATGACAAAACTGATTTGATTGACAACTGTGAATCAAATTTTTAAAAACTTTATTTCATTATGTCCGTAGTTGCTCAAAAAGTATCTACTTGTATCCATTCATAAGTGGACACAAGGTGCTTTGTTTTTATACGTTTGGATTTATGCAATCTACAACAGCACACAGCACAGGTACTGTTTCTCAGCTGTCAAAAAGACTTTCAGACTCTGTTTCTCTAGAGGCAGAAAGATTCTTTGCCTTGTCCACTGAGAATATACTCAAGCATTTGTTGTACAAATAGATCTTACACTCTGGAAGGCAAATGGAGAAGAGTTTTTCTCTCAGAAGCAATCAGAGTAAAGGAGTTCAAGCCAATGTCCCTGTCCATCATTCAGGATGACACCATTCTGTACACATGGCCATATAGTACTTGACTGCTGTCATGTAAATTCCTCGTGTAAAGTTTAAGTGAACTGTACTTTCTTGTAATCTTGTCCATGCCAGATGACAATCCTTCCCTACCCACTGTCCCCAAATTCTCCTCTTCCCTTCCAATAGAGAGTCCTATTTAGCTCCTGCTGATCCACCTACTTGTTGAACAGACACACTATTATAGAATTAAATTCTGTGGAGTTTACCACCTGACATAAAAAAAACAAACCACAAGACCAAAAAAGAAAAAAAGAAAATCAAAAATCACTTTATGCCATTAGAAAAGTGCAACTCACTCTTGATGTTCTGCTGTGCAGTGGTTCACAAGGGGTCAAAACCCCATGTGAGACTGGCAAAAAATACTGTAAAACCAGACAACCTAATCTTTTAAAGAATGGATTTCCTCATATTAGCAATCTGTTTGCATATAAAAAGCAACAATACAATTTTCAAATGTAAAGAAATAGATTTCTCTAGACATTGAAATAAATGTACTATTCAGAATACTTGTTATAATAACAGGGATGGTATTCCGCACAAGGGATAGATTTAAAAGTACAGCAAACATTGTTTCATCAAAAATACCTATAGAACATCATCAAAAAAAAACCAAACTATGTTCTTTTTTTGCTTTTCTTATGACACCCATAGCTTATTTTCTTCTTTTTACTTCAGAAATTAAAATTTATGCTATAGACTTAAGACAACATGCTGGAGAAATAATGGGATAAGGAAAGTCAGTATTTTAAATTTTGTCTTCAACATGTCTTCTTTGGGTTTTGCTATTCTTACTGCTATAACTGTATAAATCATGAAAAAATATTATGGTTTATATATATTGTATTCTTACACAGTTGGAATGTGTAGCTGTAGAACAACATCTGTTTTGAGGTAGATCTGCTTTGAAATTGGCAGATCGAAATATAGTTATTTTTCATTTGAGCTACTACACCTCTGTAGAAGTGGTAGTTGTGCATTTATCTTGTACTAACCTGACTGCTTTATACTTGGAGTTGTCTCCTATTAATAAAATGATATATAATTTAGACCTGACATCTTGTTTATCAATTACTGTGCTCCTAAAGATATGGAAACATTTTGAGGAATTTGATGACACGTGATGACCAAAACTCAGGAAGCTGCTATGCTCCTGAAAGTAGCAGATAAACTGCATTTACAGAGTGAGTGTAGCAACTTATTTTATTTGCCTTGCCAAGATAAAATAACGAACGAAATAAAGATGCAGAATAGCTTTTATCCCATTATCAGCAAAGCTAGGGAATGGTCCCCAGTAGAACCTGAAAGGACTGTTACAAAGACACATCCCTGATTTCTCCAAGGCTCTTGCTGTCACTGATACAGAATTGAATCCCTCTGTGTCCTTCAAAACTGCAATCCAATCTACTGGCTCAAATAATTCATTCCAAATCAAGAATACATTTGCTGTATGAGACTGAGTAGCCTCTGAGCCAGTCTGAGGTCTGACTGCCTGGAAGGCAGCTTTGCAGAACAAGGCCTGAGGGCAGTAAGGTGAGCAGAAGCCCACAGTGTGCCATGGCAGCAAAGAGCAGCAGTCGCCTCCTGTGCTGTACTAAAAGTTGGTTTTCCCCTTTACTCAGCACTTGCTAGACTATAGTGAGTCATAGAAAGATTGGGTTGGAAGGGGCCTTAAAGATCATCTAGTTCCAACTCCCCTGCCATAGGGAGGGACACCTTCTACTAGACCAGGTTGCTCAAAGCCCCATCCAACTTGGCCTTGAACATACCCAGGGATGGGGCATCCACAACTTCCCTGGGCAACCTGTTCCAGTGTCTCACCACCCTCATAGTAAAGAATTTCTTCCTTACACCTAACGTAATGCTACCCTCTTTCAGTTTGAAAGCATTACCCCTCATCCTATCACTACACTTCTGATAAAGACTACCTCCCCATCTTTCCTGTAGGCCCCCTTTAAGTACTGGAAGGCCACTATAAGGTCTCCCTGGAGCCTTCTCTTATCTAGGCTGAACAACCTCAACTCCCAACTCAACTCTCTTCCTGTAAGAATGACCAAACCAATGCACAGAACCATTTGCAAACTTAGAAATATAACTGTACTTTGAAATATGATTCCATAAAATGCCATTTTGTGATAAGATGCATTTCATTGCAGAAAGAGTCCCATATCCAATTTCATAGCAAAAGATATCTCTTCTTTTGTTACAATGAAACCAACCTGTAGCTTAAAAATCAAGCTATAATATAGCTCCAAATATAAATGATTTCCTTATTTAAAATTCAAACACCTTACAAGATACACAGAAATACAATAGATTTGTAGAGCTAAGAAATAAAGAGGATATTTTTGTTCAGTAAAGTGATTCGAAAGTAGAATTTGGAAACAGTTTTGAGATGTGAACACATGTGAACTGATAATGCTTATTAAAGTGTTTGCTAATGTAGCCCAACTATCATCATCCATCTTTTGTTAGCACAATGTCTTCAAAATCTGCTTGCTCTCCTCTGACACTGAAAGTATCTACATGGTCCTCCAAAGAAACACTTGGGTTTTAAATTTCAACAGAAGAAAATGAAATTCCTTTAGAACTTTCACAATGGGCTTGACATTGTTACTGTTGTAAAGGGATAAGCATTAATCGTTGGTACTTGCCAAAGTATCCTATCAAAATATATCTTCAATTTGACCATTATTTTTGTAGTGTTAATTACTCAATGATCCGAGGGCAAGAAAATGCGCATGAATAAATGCATAAAAACTCAGCTACACCACCAGGAGCTACATCTGGAAGAAAAGTAGGGGATTGCATCAGTCATTCTCAAGAATGCAAGCCAGGACTGATAGCTGAAATCTATTACTTGTCTTTGGCCTATTACCAGTGCTTGGTTTCGTATCTCATTCTTGCTACCTGGCTATAATTCAGATGACCCAGTACTGTTTGCATTAAAGGGCATCTCAATCCCATCACAACTGGAAAACGGTCTTAAAGACATGCAAAATAATTTCTAAACCAGCTCAAGAACTCCGCTGGAATCTCTCAAATTATCATATGCCTCTTGTAATGTTTTCTGTCCTTATATAATGCAATGGTAACAATGTATGGCCACAGACATTAGGAAGAAAAACATTTATATTTACTCTTATTTACAGTCAACTTATAGATTCAGTAATTTTATGGCTCCCTCAGTATTTATTTCTCCAAATTACTTCAAATGAGCTTCTCTAAGAAACCATCAGCCCTTGAAAATTAAAACACGGATGAGCTTCATGGGTTTTCTTTTGCTTGCTTTTTTCCCCCAAGCTCATGCAGAATGAGCAGAAGAAATGTTACTTCACAAAACTTGGAGAAAAAGCAGCATTAACAAGTAAGCATAGGAACCTTATAAGAAATTTACACTGTATTCCTTAAAGACAAGTATGTTTAGGTAGTTTATATAGTGAGAGAGAGACTGTAGATTTACTATCCAAACTTACCGAATGACAACTAATTCATTAAATAGATTTTTCTGGCCTCACAGGCAACTAGCACAGGAACCTTCTATCACAGCACATTTTTATTGTTTAAAAAAATTCACTTAAAATGGAGCGGCACGAATGAATTCATCAAGATCACTGCTATTATAATGAATCATTAATATCCTAGTGAAAAATTTATTACTATGAATAATACATACAAAATGATGAGACAGAAAATGAAGCATTACTCTGCAATATATCAGAAAGAATCAAAGTGATGTTATGGAAGTTAGCAAGATAAAAAAATACCAATTTCTGTTCTAAATCTTTCTAGATGTCTTTTCAGATGCTTCACCTTTATTTTGTTGTCTCATCAAACCTTTACATTTTAGCTGAAGAAAAAACAAATATATTAAGCAACATTCTTCCCTTTGTATAAAAAAAATGTTCCAAATATAGCCATTACTTTGATCAGAAACCCAGTTCTGCCCTCAGAAGGCAGAATGTCTTCAAAACACTTATTTGAGCACATGTGAAACAAACCCCTTCTTTTGCAAGAAATAGCAAATTATTTTTTCAAACTACTGTATCTACTGCATATATAACAGAGTTATAGCAGGCTCAGATAAAATAATATTATTATGCAGGATAATTTTGATATTTCCACTATTATTCTACTTAGTTAAGGAATTAGAAGGACTTAAGGAGTAATGTAAAGGTCATAGGAAAAAAAACCCAACCAAATAAAAATCTTACCACAAATTGAATAACTTCTCTCTTTCCTGTGGTGTTAAAATCAGAATATTCAAATATGTCTTTGAATTGCAGTACACAAAAAATTCACTGCAGCTTACTACAGCTGAGCTCAGACAAGCAAAATAACAAGCGTATTACTGAACTGGACTTCTGCAGCTAACTAGTTTCAAAGTGAGCCCAAAACAGAAAGCATAGCATTAGAGTGCATGATAAAGGAACAAATAAACTTTGAAGGGGTGTTAAATATTCCTTGTATTATTGATACATTTGATTTATCCATTATTCTAGACAGATATGTGTATAGCCGTACATCAAAGCAAGCAATAGTACAACTGTATCCTTGCTTCATATACAGTGCTTAAAACACTCATCAGTACCTTGGAATTGGATGTGGATTCCAAAAAGCAAAGTCTGTTGCCAAATCCTTCTGCAGCAAGACACAATTTCTGTTGCTCCTTGTGAACAGTTGCAGTGCACTGCAGAACCACTTCATCATCCTACCAAAAACAAACAGAAACAGAACGGTGGTTATGGTTCTAACCCAAGAAGATCTGGAGAAGCAATTACAAAAGCACTGCTGAAGTCAGGAAAAGTCATCCCTGAACATAAGCAGAATCAAATCTTGGCATAATTTTTAATCCTCAGAATTGTGAATGTGTGCAAATCAGTTAAAATAATTATAGCTACTGCATATGTGCTTCTCCTCTTTGGCCATCCTTGTAGCAAATGTCAGTACATATGAAATACAAATGCTAGGGGACTAAAACCTTGTAGTAATATATTCAGAGGAGATCTTGTCAACAGACCTGAAAGAACAGAAGCTAACCAAGATCTGGAGGATCCCTTTACCAGAAATACAATTTAAGCTAAAAAGAAAGAAAACTTTGTGGCAATAGGTCTATTTTCTACCAAAGGTTTCCTGTTTAATAACAATAAAAATAGTATCAACCTGTGCATTCTGCCCATTCATTTATGAAGCAAAATTAGAGTTTCCAATAACAAATTTCACATGAATGCTTATTAGAGGTTATAGTTAACACTGTAAATAAAACATAACACAACAATGTAACTACAAGGTGAGGCATACAACTGGAAGCAGCTTAGGATGAGGCTACAAAAATGCATGCATTAAGGTAGGTATGTTTACCAAAAAAAGTTGTTCTTACAGGCAGCTTTTTACATAAGGACATTCAGAAAAGTTAATCAAATTCAATAAATACCTGAATTTAAATTGAACCGTGTAATTTGAAGCCACTTGCAAACACTCATCCTGAATTAAACAGGCCTTTTATTTGGTTTAATTTACTTCACTCTAGTAACTGAATTAAACTAAATTAAGGCATACTTAATTCTGAAAGGAACAGGAGATTAAATAGAATTTAATCAGAAACTTTAAAAGCTAATTCATGTTACCTTTTCTCAATTGTCCCCATGTAGAAAACCCTAGCCCTAAGTGTAGGTAAACCAATTTTCCTTGTATACCAGTAACAGTGCCCAAGCTGCATACCACTTGCGATACACCGTCAGTTGCGGAGGAAGAAAGTAACTGCTTCTAGTCAGACATTAAACGCAGAAAATACAATACGTGCATATGTGCTATGTGTACTACACAAGGTAGAGCTGTAATTAATAATAATAAAAAAAAAAAATCCCTAAAGGCCAAAATCAAGGATTTAGAAGACAAAATACAGAGATCTACTACGAGCTTTGCTGCCTACTCTTTGTAAAGTAGTATCTTTTAAAACTTGGACCGGGTTTTTTTTTGTGGTAGTTTGGTGAGGGGCAGAAGAGGCAGTGTTGAGTTTTTGGTTTTTAAAGCAGAAAATTGTTTATTTTCAGGCTAAAGGTAGCAGTGTTATATTGCAGCTATATAAACACATTCTAGATACTAATTCTCTTCCTAGCCCTTCTTCCTAAATTATCATACCAGCACAACAGAAACTCCAGTAAGGCTGTCACCATCATACACTGCACTACAATTGTCTCCAAAAAGGGTCACTAGAGAAGATGTGAACATTATACCTTTATAGCCAGAGGCAGACAACATAGCATGGCTACTTTCCACTGAAATGAACCCTCAATTCATATTGTAATGCCCTGTTCTCTGCTATTGTACACTGCTTTTAGAGAAAGTCTGGAAAGTGTTCTACATAGCCCATCTACAAAAACTACTTCATGCTGACAGCAGCCAAAATCTAAGTTAGTTTGGGGCAAGACCCTGGTATAATTAATTTTAGTTAATGATCTAACACATCATATCCTTCCCTGCAAACCAATTATGCACAATCATCAAGTATACACATATAATGTTGGTGCAGACTGATGGAGGATTATAGCAACAGGAATACAGATTCTGCTATATCTCCTCACATACAAACTGTCTCAATTAATTTTGCAGACATTTTTTCTTCTGCTCTGCTACATCATATAGAATACAGGGCTTATTTTGTTAAAAACATAGCTCACAAACAAAGACTGATTTGTTTAAAAATGCTTACTAATCTATGAAAATCTATCACCCCTCCATGCCCTTTTCAAAGTTAATTCCTGGGTTGGCAGGACATGCTCATTAAAACTACCAAGCAAATCACAACTCCATTTTGCTACATTTTCTTGGTTTTGTGTATAGATGTTTACAATAAATGTTCTGTTAATTCAGGCCACAGAGTCATAGTGTCATGGGACTTCCATCTCTAGTCAAGGTGGGGTTGCTAAAATAGTCAAAGAAGGTTGAGAAAGATGCAATACTATTGTCAGATCAAGTGAAAGGCAATTACAGATAATGATGGGCCATACACACCCTGCTCTAAGTTACTTTGCATTTCTGTGCATATCATTAGAAAATAATTTAATACACACTCTACTCCAGAATCAGTCTTTAAACATTTACTTATTATGTGTTCAGAAGATTTGATTATTTTATTTGATTATGTTGCAGAATTATATTAAGATACATAATTCCATCCCATTTCTTTCCACCAGACTGCTAAGTGGGTAAGTATCTCAGCACCAAATTTCAAATCAGCAAACGTATCCAATTCCCCTACGGAGAGCCAAAAATGCATAATTTCCTTATATGAAGTCACACCTCCAAAGAGGCCCTTCCTGAACATCACTTTGCTCTTGTATGAGGAAAGCTGCAGTGTGCATCACATTAAATATATTCTAAGGAAAATATTTTTCTGATATTCTTAAATCTTTAATTATGAGATGTCCCAAACTGGTTCATTTCCTCCTAATACCTTCTGAGCATTTTCACATCCCCATGTTATGCAGATGAGGTTTTAGATCAGTCATAATGTCAATCTCTGTCAGATTAGAACTGATGAAAGTAAAATTTATGTTTCAAAGGGCTATATCTTTAGCCTTCAAAAGTTAAGCAAATGCACCAGTATGTACCCAGATACCCTCCTAATCTGCCTCTTTCCTAACTCTCCTGAGTTTCATGAGACTGAAAATTCAGGGGTAGAGGCAAGACAAAGGTGCTGACCAGAATGGTGGTGTCTTTTAAACATCTCTGTCAAATAGTTACTCAGTACCACAGTAAACTACAAACGAAAATTAGAGAGATTCCAAAAATCCAACTTCAAGCATAGATGTTAGGAACTTTTGATCCACTTGGAACTTAAACTCTTGGACAAACTGTGCTTTAATGCATGTAGAAATACTTCTCTATGCATTGCCAGTATTAAGTGCATAGGCAGAAGAAGAAAAGCTAGTCTTCCACAACACAGTTATAGGTAACAAACCAAGGTAACAAACGTGTTAGTAAAGAATAGCATGTGTCTGTCATACTCAGTGAACCGAGCTTAGCATCTACTTGATCTAGTCAAAGTCTGACTAAAAATAACAGTGTATATATATTCTTCTATAACTAGCAAAAGTATTTGATTTAAGCTTCATAATAAAAACAATCACAATGGGCATAAATTATAGGGAATACAGTATAGTCTTGAAAAAATTCCAGGACAGTTTGAAGAATGGGTAAATAGCACAGACCTAAAATCCCTGCAGCTGTTTCCACTGCCAGGTATTTTAGTCTGGTTCTGCTGAATAATCATCACTTAGATACACATCTGCCAGTTTCCTCCATGGAGATCAGAAAATTTTAGCACTTCCATCCCAATTTGCTATTACCATAGCAGTCTTCATTAATAAGCCCAAAGATGCTTCTCTGTCTTCTGCTTTTGCAGGTTTGGGATACAGAAAACAAGTGTCAAGAGAGTAAGGGCAAGTAGGTACCAATAAGCACACAAATTCTGTTCACACAGAGGTGCTGTAGCTTATTTTCAAATGCACCAGGCAATGTCACCATAACAATGGAGAACACTCATCTCTCTGAATTTACTGCAAGTAAGAGTGAATCCAACTTGAGACGCTGTCCACTTAGTTTAGATACTTCAATGGGTGATTCTTTCACTCCTTCTCACTCATCCTTCAATTCAGTCTGATCTGCTTCATAACGCTCTTCGGAACTTGGAAGTACAGTTATGTCCATCCCACAGATGGGGAGGTAGGAGCAAAGATGGTGCTGCCTATCTACAATAAGAGAGTATGCCTACAGGATAGCAGATGTGGTACTCAGCTTCTAAACCTGAGCCAGAAAGCTGTTCTCCCTCCCAAGCCTGCAAACAAACTTTCTGATGGCAATATGCAGCTAAGGCTAATGTACCCAGCCATATACAGTACTTTAAGATTGTGACCAAGTACCATCTTGAAGTAATCCATTAATCCTGATAAATCCTTATGTGGCAGCCAGCAGTTCATAGTTTTAAAGATACTGTAACTTCCAGCAAAAAGATATTCTGTGTTGTGTTATGTCAGATACCTGCACTGACTCAAACAGCATGAGTTTTCATAAGCACACTACTGCATTTCTCATTCTGATTCTTCAGGAAGCATTCTGAAATAAAACAGGTAGATGTTATCCATGCCACAAAGCCCTATTTATTTTTTTTAAATCTAATTGTTAAAAGCAAGGGCAGTTATTGAAAAAGAGCAGCACACGGCAGATTCTTAATTATATCTATTCAGTATGGGCTACTTAATTATTTTCATGAAATCTTTATGCTCAAAGATACTAAACAAATAACTGAATGATTTAGCAAAGGATTCAGTAACAAAACCAAAAATCCACCTTTGGCAGCACCGTCTCAGTTTCTACAGCTAAACGTTACTCCTAAATGCCAAATGCTGCCAGCAATAACCAAAAACTGGCAAACTGCATGCTCACAATTGCATTCCAGAAGATCAGATAAATGAGGGAAGAGCATGGGTTTCCTGTCACGGTACAATATTAAAGCAGCAAGTTCTCAAAGCTCCTTAATAGCACTTTTACCTACAGAGGTGGTTTGACTTTTCTGTGAAACTCACAGCAATCTCCTAAAATTACAGGAAATTTATGCTACCCATTCAAGAAAAATCTTAGACTCTCATGTAAAGATGTGGGCATGTTACATTCCAACACCAACCCTTTGACTAGGTGTATTTGTCCAAGATCAGCAATTTCAAGATATGACTGATCAAAACATAGATATTTTTATATATACATGCACACACATGCATACACAGACATATATACCATTATACTAGACAGTGTTACTCTCTCCTCTTAAACCCTGAAAACTGCTACCTGCTGTGAGAAGACAGTTTTCACTACTCCTTAACCTTCTCAATATGTTAATTCTATTAAAGTACTAACATTGGCTGGCTGAATTGCCATGGGTAGGCATCATCTCCAGTGCTATAGCCAATAGTATCTCTTCGATATGTACATAGCTGTGATTTTGAGGGGGGAATTTTTGCATTGTGGCATTCTTCTGGAAATCTGCCAGTTTGGGTTGGTTTAATATCCTTCATGGCTTGGGGTTTTATTATTCAGCACACCTTAAACTTCTAATAATTACACATACTTTTAAAAATTCTGAATTGAGATCTGGTCCTGGTTTAGTACTGAGTCTAAGGATAGCACAAGATTGATTAATTTCTTTATTTGCATTTACTGAGAATGCAAAACATATTTTTCTATTGTATGTCTTTCCCTGGTTTATACACCATGCCATTATTACATGCAAGTCTTTTCTTTTAATTTTGCAATAAAAGCACAGTATTGGAGCTTCTACTAAAAATCTCTTCAGGAAAAGCTGGTAAATAAAGTAGCAATACACTACAAGTAATATATTTATTTAGAAACTCAGTATGTGCTTCATTCCAAGGTGCTTCAACTCATTATGTCATGTGCTTGACACCTGCATTTTGCTTCTAGTTCAGGACAAAAATAGGTCAGATTTTTCTGGTATTTTCTTTGATTTTATATTTTATACTTCATATTTTACTCCTTTGCAGAGAATGCAGCAAATAGAACATGAGCTATTACTCATTTAAATAATTTTCTCTGCTCTTCCTAATCTGACCAAGTATACATAATTACCTCCCTTTCAGATGAAATGCTGACTCTGTTTTTCTATTGCAGTATACCAATTCTGAAACTGCATACACACCAGAGAAAGTAATATTTGGAGGATTAAGCATTCAGAGGTTAAAACTGACGTTATGCTTCTACATTCCAACTCACTTCTGCTGTTGTTTTATATGGCCAATACTACAGGTAGTGGAATATGTTTCCATCAATTTCCATATGCTCTAAGTCAGGATCTCAGCACATACTTTAATAGCACAAGCTTTAATAGCTTCCTCAAACTCCACATACGGACGGTTCCGCTTCACTGCATCCCATTTACTGTTCAGCTGTGCAACTGAACTGTGCAATGAGCATCGGAGCCACACAGAATTTAAAAGTAGACTTAGAAATTTAGCCTCCACATACTGCTTTCTGGCTAAAGAAACTGTAGAATACCTATTGACTTAGAAACTTTTGTTCTACACTTTGGTCTAGGGTTTATTCCAACAAGGCAAAGGGAAGTTGAAGTTTATAAGTCTTATGGGCCATCAAGTAAAAGATTGGTACAAGTACTGGCAACTACATGTTAACAGGATAATATGATCCACAAATCAATCCCCTAAAATAGACACTAGTGATCTGTCCTGCCAAAAAAAAAAAAAACCCAAAACCAAAAACAAAACCCACCCAACACACTGCACCAAAAAACAAATCACACCAAAAAAACCCACCACAACCACAAATGTGACCTTTTCTTTACGCAACCCTTTTTATGCTAGCCATCTGAATAACACCCACCAAGTGGCACGTAAGACAGCTTTCAGTGCTGATGGAAGCTCTACTACTAGTTACCTCAGAGCCTCTTTCTTTCTGTGCTTTAGAAGAAGGTAAAAAGCAACAACACAGAAGAGAAGGAATAATTTAAGATGATGTTCTTTCTTCTCCAAATCCCTGCTGACAAAAAACAAAAGCCTTGATCCATAAGATTTGTTAATCACCATTTACATAACATGCAAGAACTATGACCAATAGTGATTAATTATCTTGTCAACAATCATGTGGGATATACCATAAGCAGAGCATAGCATTACTTAAACTGCTAATTCTGTTTTGAAATACCACCCTGTTACAGAGAGCATCTAGAACTCTAGAGCTTCTGACATCTGAACATAAAGGAAGACTGTGACAGAGGTAAGAAAAGGACCCAAACTTCTGACTACTGTATCTGAGCTAGAACTACAACTCCACTGTCTTCTTGGCAGCAGATGAGCATTGCAATAGTTAACAGTAAAATAGTAATGTCCTTGGCCAGTAGGAATCAGTGTTCAGACTCTGTTAAGGAAGAACAACCTATAAGGAACTCAGAACAAATTTAGTGCAGAGCACATCCCATGGGAGGGATGCAGGATAAAAAGCAGTGAAAAGACAATGGTGCTGTAGAGAAGGATCTGCTGGTTACAGTGAATCAAATGCCGATCACCATTCAACAACACCAGAGAGCTGTACAGAAGCCAAAAAGCTGGGCTAATCTGGAATAAGAGTGACTACATGAGCAGTGATCCTCTGACTTTACAGCCAACACTTGTAAGGCTTCAGCTGAAATGAAACAGCCATTTTGACCCTTCATTTCAAACAGCAGAGACTGAGAACAAGACTGATGTTACCTAGAAAAAAAAAAATAAAACAACCACACACACACCAACATCAACCAGGAAAGATCTAGAAAAAACTCTTGGGCTGCAGTCTGCTTAGACTGTGCTAAAACATGACAACAAAGTCATTGGCAATAAAACATGGAATAGAGGACGGGCAATACTCCTCCTATTACATTAAGAAAATTAGTATTAGACAGTTGTGGAAAAAGTATTCTGAGGGTAGTAAAGAATTTTCACAGACCAGTTTAGAAGCTTCATCATTATATAACTATAAAAACTGCTCAAAACCCCATCTGTTGGGAGGATTTATGCGTAGTTGAAATTGCCTTAGGATGAGAAGGAAAAGAAATTACTTTTCTGGTCACACCATTCTAAACACTCTGGATGCACTTTACTGTACATGTTTTATTTTTATCCTGTAGGAGGAGTAATTTCATAAGAATCCAGTATTATTCCAATGGAATTATCCTGTAAGACAGAAAAACCTCATGCAGAGCAGATGGAATTACAGAGCACGAGACTAGCTGGTAGTTCTCAATACAGTACTATGAAGCAGGCTACTAAGTAAAATAACTGTGTTATCTCCTTCTCCTTCCCTAAAATGCTCTTAATCATGACAATGATTTTGTAAGATTACAGCAAAGTCATGATGATCTGCAGTATTAAAGATACATGGTAGAGAAAAAAAAAAAAAATCAAGAAACACAAACAAAACCACACAGACAAAAAAAACCCTCAACACACAAACCCACATATTCCACACTTGTCAGAAAAAGTCTGCAATAACAATTATACAAAGAGCCTGTCAGAAAGCAATCACTATGTTCAAGACAAAAAACTTGTTATGCACCACTTGCATAGAGTGATGTTAGAGGGCAAAGCAGGATTTAGCTAGAACTCATGCATCAACCCTGAGCACTTCTCAGTCTATGGGTTCCACAGCCACCAGAGGGAAAGGAAGCACATGAACAGAAGGCAATGAACAAATTTGAGCAAGTGGCTCCTGTACACCCAGGTACCATACTCTGTGAAGTGCTTCTCAGAGAAACAAATGTTTGACTGGGCACTGCAGTGGTACCGTAGGTGTCTGTATCCTTCAACTGCACATGCTAACCACCTCCTCAAATGAACTACGTAGTAGTTTTACCAACATGCACACCACCCTGAAAAGAGATGTACTGTTTACGTGTAATCTCAAAGCTTCCTCTTCTTGTCTCTTTATTCTGCCAAGTCAGCATGAAACGGTGTCAAATTTGGCTTCGGCATGCGATGGCCTTGAGTACACATGTGCTAGTATCTGCTTGATTGAGTTCTACTAAAAATATGTCTGCAAATGAACATATTTCCAATTAAGATGACTCATTGTATTATTTCTCACTAATTAGCTTCTGTGGTCCTACAACCCTTAAAAAAAGCCACCCAAGTTCAGCTGTCAGTGTCTAATAATAAATTGCCTGTAACCATAGTTAGCAATGGCTAACTCTGCATCTGACACAGTTGACAGGGGAATGGTGGAAAACATCTGCAATAAAGTAAGAATAAGAAATTAAACATAAAACAGCTGGTGTGCTGATTTCAGCTTCTTAACAGCCTCAATATGTCAAATTTATCTCTGATTTAATTCCACTTATTTTAGGAATTTGATGAGAATTCTATTGCATTACACCCTCACTCACTAGTTCCAGGCTATGTCTCTTCTGCAAAGGTGTGATTGCAGCATGGGACATACCTATGCTATATTTTATCTTGTTGGTGTGAATAACAGCACCAGTAAAGACAGAGGTGAGAACATGTTCAAAAAGGTGTTCACAAGATTCTGCAGGCAAACACAATATTGTATCTATAATCTCAGTCAAGCAGTTAACAGGCTGACTCTAGACAAATGCCAAGTATCTTATAACCCCATGGTGCTCAGTCCAATCTAATAAATCCAGACTCTCACCAGTATCTGAAAATGCTGCAACTGAAAATACTCACTGAAGGATTTTAGTTTTACAACACTTTAATGAGAAAGAGTTCATTAATCTCAGCTGGAGAACAGAGGCACATGTTAAATAATTTGTTCAAGGTCACACAACACTTAGGACTCAAACATTTCTTTTTCTGTATTCCTCCTACCCTACTAATAGGTTCCACAGCAAGAAGGCACAAAGAACACATCTCTGTCATGGACAGGGCCCTCTCCCTCAAAATCAGATTGTGGAAACCTCCCCTCCGCATCATTCCTTTCATGCATGAATACACGAGAAAAGTTCACCAACCCTCAGTCGTGTATCTTGCAAGCAGACTCTGGAGGCTAAGTCAGTAACATGACCATCTGCTTCAGTTCACACATTCAATTCTAGATCTCTTTCTCTTCCCTTAATCTTTTTTTCAGCAGTATTTCTTAAATTGTTCCACTTCATCACTCTGCCAGACTGATATTTTGCAGCTGCCTGATCAATCATACAACCTTTCCTCTCCACTTCCCAAAGACTCACCTGCCACTGTGCTGTTGGTTCTTTTTTTTAATTTTATTTTTGGAGCCAGGGTAAAGATTATAATTAATCTTCACTCGTTTCAGCTCTGTCAATATCTCTCCCTGCCTTCCTTCATTCTGAAGCTGCTCTGACTTATAAGATTCACCCTTTCACTTCACACTTTTCCCATGCAATGCTTTCTTATCACCATGAGAAGTCTGCCACCTTACTAAATGTTTCCTTCTTCAACTAATCCCATTTTTAAAAAATTCTCTCAGACTGCTGTTCACAACTTCTCTTCTGAGCATCCTTGAATTATGATCTATTCTCTCCTGCAGATCATTAATGAAATCATTAAGATGAGATTTGGTGTCTTCCCATGAACAACTCCAAACAATATTCAAGTTCTACCCAGTTTAAAATGCCACAAAAGGGCCATCATACAGCTGGAGCTGTATCATATTATGAAACCCCAAGCAGTCATAACACTGAAAATCCAGTTCCTAGACACCTTCACTACAGAAGCAAGCATAAAGATTTTCAGCCTCCTTTTAAAGAGATTTGGGTGTCCCTTCAAAAAGGGGACCAATAGCCAATCTACCCCACTGTCTCCAAACAGTGCTGCTCTTCTAGATTTATTTCTTCCTAACCCACCCCCAACATTCCTACTTCTGAAAACATAGGTGTACCAGAAGAGTGCAGCAGACTTAAAACACTGAAATCTATCCGTCTCTGGAGAAAAAAAATTTTAAAAAAGTCTATGGCATTTGCCTCTGGATTTCCAGCCATTTCTTGGGATACTCATCCTGTCAGCTATATTCTGTTATTCTCACACTTTTCTAACCCACCACTCCCACATTGATCTGTTTTTCCCATCTCACACAACACATTCTTTCTTCCCCTTATAGTCTTTCTTCCATTGATCGCACCTCCTGTTTTCAACCTTCCATTCCAAATTCTACGATCCTTTGTTCACATGCCACCTTTCAGCCCTGCCCATTACACTGTACCTAGATATGTCCAGTCCTGCTCTCAGGTCTCCTCCCTGACCACCAGAACAGCCTTGAAAAGGCCTCATCATGACCCTTCCTAGGAAGATATATTATTTATCTTCATCCTTCCCATCTGTTTGCTGAGCACAAATTCTTCCTTAAGGGATGCTGCCACCTCCACATACTTCTCCACATGCTTCTATCCCCACCTTGTGCCAACTGGGATTAAGCTCAGTACCTCTGGACATGTAAAGGGAAGAGTGCTTCAAGAAAGTGAGCAATCAAGCTGAGCAGCTGCAGTGGAGTAGTTGGGACTAACAAGCAACAGTCTTTACAGAGAAAAAAAATAGACACACTTCTTCAGTTTAAAAAGCCTCTCTGATCTCTCCTCTACCTCATTTCTAATGATGCAAATACTTGGCCACACCGAGCAGTGGGAAGAAAGGAGGGGAGGCTTGGTAGCCCCTTCCACATATCCGGAGGTGTCAGGGAAACAGACATTTGATGATTTCTGCAAGGGTGTCTTCAAAAACCCCCACAGCATTCAAGAAATAAAAAGAAAGCAAAGAAAGAGGAAGATGTTTACCAAATCAGAAGATGGTAACCAAAACAGAAGATGAGAAGCAGCCTGATCTTGATCACGTTTAAGAATAAATCATTATACCAAGCATGCTGCAGTTTATACTCATGTTGTGGGATGAAAATAAAATCATTTCTATTTTTGGGGAGTGTGTTCTAACCATACTACCACCAGCCAAGACAGCAGGACTGGGACAGACAAAGATGCTAAGCCTCAGCTGCTCCTGGGGAGTATGAGAGGGTCCTTCTTTAGTTGCCAGACATTTTCAGCCCTTGTAATGGTACTCAGCTTTACGAGAAAAGTGTTGAGAGGAAAATACTCTTCAAGCAAGGAACCACAGACTGCATTGACAATTCTTGTTAACTTTACCCAAATTTAGAATCATAGTAGTTAAGCTATATTTATTCTACAACTTTAACCAAGTTATAATATGACAAACTACACCAAGTCCCTTTTTTCAGTGAATCCTCCTTCAGCAGAAGGATACTCCAAACAATAATAATTCTGCATTTATTTAACTCGACAGCTCTACTTTTATCTCACATTTATGATAGAAGAAAACTTAAAAAAGATATTATTTTGTTTTTAAAATTAGGTTTCAAACCATTGTTACATATTCCATAAAATTGCCCTAATATGTCTAAGGAAAAGTATAATGCCACTAACAAATCTTCATTTCATTTGTCACATCACAAGGCATACCACAATCACAGGGCTTCCTTGGCAACAGCTGCCCCACACAGAAGCACTCTGTACACTAACAAGGGTCATTTCCTTCATATAATTTAAAAAAGAACATGTATACAGGGTGTAAAGAGACAAAAGTCTTTCCAAAATATAGTAGTTGCATCTAGGCAAGATGATACAATAGTCCCAAAATATTTTGCCAGGAGTCAAGTGTTCAGTCTGGCTCCTGCAGTTGCTGTTTCTGAAAGTAAAAGTTTAGTTCTTGGCAACTCCCAGAACACTGTCGAATGGAGGATTGGGGCAGGGAGGGGGGGCAGCAGATTTGTGGCATACTGAAACACACACATCTCAAAACAAGCATCACTTCACCGAATATCAAAGTATCTGAACAGTTCTTACCCTGACTGCATTATTTCTCCTTAAGCAGAACACTAAACGCTGAATTTTGCATTTTTACAGAGTAGTGACCATGCAGGGTGTACCAACGGGCAGATTTCTGCTGCAGAACTTAGGTCCAGATCATCAAGCAGCTGCATATCCACAGGTATAAGCGAGCATCAGATATTCCTCTGTACTTTGCCAAGTGCTGCAGCTTGCTAGCACTCAGTCGGTACCTGACAAAATCAAGGAATGCTTTCTCAGGAGAAAAATATAGTATAAATTTGTGGCAATTGTCTTGGCATTCCATGTGCATTCTTTTTCATAGACTGAAAAATAGTATTAGTATAAAAAGACTAAAATATTCAGGACAATAGGAGTATATGTTGGATTGACAAACCCTGCATAAGAAATGAAAGTGCACTGCAGTGGAAGATCTGGTTATTAGAGACTGTGCAGGTATTGACAGAATGGTACTTAGATCCTGATGGATTCTGTGCTAAGCCTGTCTTTTGAAATTTACTAATTTGCTACTATTTTACTAATACAAATCATTTCTCTTTGCCCCCACTTGCAGGGCACTGTTTAAATTTTTAATCATTTCTCTCGAGGCCTTCCCACACCACGTGGAGTTGAACAGTTGATGGAAAAGCTGTGAGGTACAACTAGCACACAATATATGGCAGCAACAGCTAACAAGAACAACAACAGCAAAAATTTCAGATACACAGGAAAATGGCTTTCTATCACCACCTTCTCAAAACAGCAGGTCATTCTTCACAGAATTTAATCAGGTGCAATGACAGGTTGCATTGAACTGGGAGTCTCCAAATGTGTTATTAAGCGGGTGCAAAAATATTTTTCAAGCTTATGTACATTTCACAAGGTAATGTCCAGAGACAACCTGAATTTTATTTCCTTTTTCTTCCCCCAAACTCACTCAACAGCTATCGTGAGCCAGTGAAATGGAAAATTATCATTTATCATTATTATTATTGAAACAGGACTATCAACTGTTTCTACTACAACTTTCACCAGCAAATGTTTCAACACATGAAACTATGAACAAACTTAAACATTATAAACCACAAATCTGTATTTGTATACTCATTCTTTGTTCTCCCATATGTATTTTCTACACGGCATGGGATAAAAGGTATACTTCACTGTACTCCCAGCTAAGAAATAGGGCAAAACCAAACAACTTGCTTATGTATACAGTGCAATTAATGGTTCTGTATTCTATTTTAAAAGTACGTTTTCTCAAGAAATGTTGAAAGTAGGTTCATCACAGATGAAAAAAAAAATTCTCAAACATGACTTCATGATCATATGCTGAACTCCATTTTCCCTGCTCTTATTTACAGTAAGAAATTCTGTCATTGCTTCCACTGTACTTGGAGAGTACTGAGGCTGTTAAAAATAACATGTTATCATATGAGCTGCACTTGATCCTAGAAGGCCTCCCAGAAATCTGTAAGCACTGCTACTAAAGAAGAGAGCAAAATTAACATTTTTATTTCCAGTACAAAGCCATATGTAAAGCCTGTTTTTCCCAGGCTATTTTTCAAGTGTCATCCTTGCTAAAAATTGCACTATTGCATTAATTGTATATCAGAGAAGTCTGAGAAAAAGAAAAGAACATTTTAACCAGGACAGTGGGTTCAGAATAATGGTTTCATCTGCACCAAAGAAAATTAAGGCTGGAATTTGTAAGGCTGGAGGCTTTTTTTCTGTTTTTCTGAATATGTTACTTGACTAAAGAGATGTAATTTAAATTTAATACCTAATGTAAGATATGTCTAAATCACAGAACTTAATATAATAACTTGCCTATTTATTACAGAGTATCACTTTGCATTACCATTTTTCATTCATTCATGCATGTCAACTGATGCTTAACATCTACTTTTAAAATACAAATGTAATTCACATTGCCTCAAACACAGGACACTTGCAAAACTTCATTTAGGTCACGATTATATTTCAGCGCTTGCCCTCTAAATTCAATAATTTTGGGTTTTATTTGACCAACTGTGAAGTATAGTAGCAAAGCTAGGCTTATAGCCTCTTTCATACACAGTTGGTTAAGAACCATGAGCTCTTAAACTTGTTTCTTTTGGCTTTACTGAGTCGCTTCAACTCATTGAAATCTTGCAAGCCACTTAGACTAGGATGCATCACACCTAACTTAAGGCATCTAAAAAGTCTATTTATCTGCCATCTGTCATTTAGCTATTTACATCTACTCAGCCTCAGCTCCCTTTACAGCCAATGGCAGGAGATTAGTTTTCCAGAAAGTGAGGCAGCTTCTAGTGAAACCATAATTTAAGACAGCTGTGATGAACTGCAGGTATCTCCTCCTCTCCTTGGACTCTGCAATAATCAGTTTAGGCTGGGGTAACCAACACTTAGGTGTCCCAGTTTAGGTGAGATGATTCCCAGTCTCAGCATGCTCACAGCAGCTTGTCTGTGTTGTTTCTACCACAGGACTGCACTTGTCTTCTACAGAACAGTCTTGTGTTTCCAGTGAAGTGGCAGTATGGAAACTAACACAGTAGCTCAGGCATCATATTTAAAGAAATTTAGGCAAGCTTTGCATGACTACTGAAATTACAGCTACGTATTAATTAACAACAAATAACACTGTGAACCGGGGCTTCACATCCATTCACTGCTCATTTTCTTAGCCAAATTACATAAAAAACGAGGAAAGGAGAAGACCTCAGCATATTAATTTCAACCTGAATCACATGCAAACCTCAGTATTCTAAACAAACTATTAAATATGCATTCCAGCTCTACTCTGAACCCCCGAGTCTTCAGTCACGAGATCAGTTCTATCCAGTTTCTGTATTAACTTCGAAGTGTGTGCATGCAGCACCTTCAGCCCCGAAACGGCTGAGGGATAGCAGACAGTCATCTTGATGAGAACACACACAAACCCTGAGGCAACCCAGGATTTATGAGACCTCAGCTAGCATGAGTTATGAGCCAGCCATCTCTCCACCGCTCTATCCAGCTGCTCCACAATATTTAGATGGAGCAGGAAAAGCAAACAAAAGTTCTGGGAAGAAAATGCATAACTTGGCATGGCTTTGGCATCCAGCTTCCATGCAGCTGGCTGTCCCAAGAAGAAGTGTGGAATTGCTACATCAAGCTTTAGGCACCTATGTCTAAGCAAGTGTCATTAGGTTCTGTTAAATAGTAAAAAAAAAAAAAAAAAAAAAAAAAAAAAAGGG
>JANHFX010006430.1:37856-95745 GCA_027560015.1 Chloroceryle amazona
ATGTAAAGAACAGCAAAAAATTGAGAGCATCAAAGAAAAACAGTAAGTTAATGAGACCGGAAAAAAAAAAAAAAAAAAAAAAAAAAAAACAAAAAAAAAAGGGGGGGGGGGGAGGCAATAGTTTTCAAGTTCTCTCTTGAGTATAAAGGGAAACTAGATGAGTACCTCAGGCATAGACTGCTAGATCAGATAAATCATATCATAAACAAGAGATTAATATCAAGAAGAAGAAAATAAACTGAATAGCTGGCATAATCCTGCTATAATTCTCATTTTAGGTCAGCATTATCAACAACTGTCATGTCCAGTTTTTGTGGGTGGGCATAAGACAACAGACCTGGGGTAAGAGAACCAAAGAACAGGGGAGAAATCACTAATTCTTACTGTAACTACCACAGCAGAAGAAGCATAGTTAATAAAAGAAGCAGCTGCTAAGCCCAGGGCGTGAGAGAGCACACTGTTAGCATTACAGCACACAGACCACTTAACCCTTCAGGAAAAAATTCACTGAAAGTGTTGCAAAGCACTAGAACAGGCTGCCCAGGGAAGTGGTGGAGTCACCATCCCTGGAGGCATTTAAAAGTCACATAGATGTATTGCTAAGTGACTTAGCAGTGCTGGATTAATGTTTGGACTTCATGATCTTAGAGTTCTCTTCAAACCAAAATAATTCTGGGAACAAGATTTATTCATGAATATGTACATACACAGACATACCCAAGTATCAGTATCAAATCAGTATTTCTGGGAGTGAAAAGTTCAAATTCAAGTTTTCTGGTTTTACTTGGGCTCTAGCCCCCAGTACTAATCTTAAACAGCAATCAGACATAGAGATGATGTCTTTTCCCCACATGCTGTCATAAATCTTAAGCACATTTATGGCTAGGTAGAGTTTTTTATGACCCTTGTTGAGAAGGCCATTGATCTCAACACTACAGATGTAAAACAAAATGAAAAGAAATCTCTTTGGAAAGCAAGGTATATAGGTAAGGGCCGATAACCACAAACTTTGGTTGCATAAATTTAGCATATTCTCTACTTCAGTATTAATGTAATTTTAGGTTCATCCTAAAGCCTGTATTTACTACTGAACTAAAAAGATGATGAAAATTAAAGGAGAACAAAGCCTACAGAATGAAATGATACAGGCCTCTGTGCCTTGCCACTTGAAAAACACAACGGGAGTTAAACCAGTTTAAAGCAGAAGGCCCCTAGCTTAGCATAGACAACTGTAATGTACGACCACTGGTCTTACTACCTCCAAAACGAAATGCTACAACATTTATGTGAGAAACACAATTTAATTGATAAGATACTTCTCTGCTATCTGTCACACAAATCTATGCACTATGGAAGGAAGGTGTGGCATCACCTAATAAGAACATTTATTTTTTTGTCTTCCAAGATAAACATTTATCTGTTCTAGAAACCCCTGCTAAAATAAGCGAAGAAAAGCAAAAATACTTATTTCTAGGGCACCACTGCAGAATTCAAAAGAAGTTTAGTCATTGTCATCAGTAGGGATGTCTGGTAGTAAAAACACTAGCAGAGAGTTCAGCACAGATGACTCTTAACACGCAGTTCAGTATATAGTGGAAGAGCAGGTTACCTGCTAAGAATAAAATTATTGAAAGAAAAAGGGATTTGCAGCACTTGAATACTTGCTGGGCTGTTGTTCTCTCTAATTCAACATCCCCAACTTTGAAAGAGTAAATCCTTCTGTAGTTGCCTCCCTAAAATCACCAGAGATTCCTGGTTGGTCACTTCACCATTTCCATAGTAATAAACTGAATCAAAAGTTTGTGTAACTTTACCCATTGATTATTGCAGCTGAGGATGTAAACCTGCAGTATTCCCATTGGAATTGTTGTGAAATGAGTCCTTTTTCATCTGAAATACTCAGGCCCAAAGGCAAACTTGTAAAGCTGGTTTTAGGAAGACTTTTTAAGCCCTGAAAGACCAATCTCTTTCAGACACACTTAACTATAGGAAATGAAAGCATATATAGATGCTTTAATTAGATATAGATTATCTATATTTTCTATAGATTAGAAACAAAGAGGCAGAATGAAAACCTGTAAAAATAAGAAGTTCAGAGATGTTCCAGCTGTCATTTTTGGCTTTCTCACAAAATACTTACACTACTAATATATCATTGTAAGACTAATTATTTTTACCTTATGACATGCTGAGAGCTTTCTGGAAGCTGTTGCTTTTAACAGAAACACATAGTACTGTATCATACTGCTAATGATAAGCAGAACCTAGCAGAAACAGATCTAAATCATTACTAAAATAGGCAATAACAAACTGAAAGTAATCAAGGCATGTCTTAAGACACCTTTTACTCAAGAAAAGAAAAAATAAAATTACAATAATATGTTTATTTCAGCAGCCTAGAAAAATCTCTTCTGGTGACTACATCTGTTTCATTTACCCAGATGGGCTTGCACATCTGTCAGTTCTGTTTAGCAGCTTGAAAAAAGGTAACGAAGTCAATGATAAGAGTAAAATCTGAAGAGTTTCTGGGGTGACTCATGACCTGTACATAGCCAAACTATATTAGTTTGCTATTCAGTGGTAGACTGTTTTGCCAAATAAAATAGAAGCATGTCTGAAGGAAATGATGATGTACATTGGAGGTGTCAAATATGCACCTTAAATTGATTGGGTTTTAGTGCATGTAGAAGTGTTAGTTTTTTGTGGCTAAAGATAGTTCTGTTGAAACAAAATAAAATCATGCACAAACATAGCTTTTAAAATTACTACAAAGGAGACAGAGTTTTGATTTTACTTGTTTGGGTTTTGATGTATTCCAGTTTAATTAGGATTGATGGAGAAGACAGCCCTTCAATATTCAATTCCCTTTAATCTAGACTTTCATTTATAGGAATGCAGTTTCTCAAAATATTATTTTTCTAACAATATTTATTCAAGTACAGAATGCTTTCAAAAGTCCTGAAGTGTATATATATGTGGCTACACCAAGGAAAATACTTTATTTTTTTAGGCTTTAGAGTGCTCTCCTCCAAAACACATAATTCAGTATTTTTGGTCTTACTCCAAAGACCTCAACCAATGTTTTCATCCCCCTCTCTTGTGTTCATCCTCATTTTATTCCCAAGCCATGAAACGACACACGACATATACTAAGTATAGGTTTATAAGACAGAGAAAAGTATAATCAGACCAACATCTCCCACTTCTAACTATCTAAAAGAAAATAGATTTTACACTCCCACTCAGAGCACAAGAGCAATGACAGTAAAGGTTGCTATAAAGTATACGCTAAGAAATAGCACACTTGCCTGAAATGAACTGGCACTTGCAGCAAAGCTTAATGATGCTAAACATACCAGCTTTTGCTTTGTCCTCTGTTTATTTGGCTGATACACTTTAAGTGTTAAACTGTCTATAAGCACCAATTCAATTGCCATTTCAAAGCAGGTAGCACCTGGCCTGATCTCATTGCATCAGATGTGTTCCTCTCTCCAAAATCTGCTCATGATTACAGTCCGTGCAAGAAAATGCCAAAATCTTGGATGTCTCCAACACAGTCACAGCAGATAATGCCATGATTCTCTTTGGCTTATAACTTGTGTGTCAGGCTTGGATCTCTCACTTGCTCCTCAGACATCCTGACCAACACTGTTCTGACTCAGTAACATCTCTCTGCCACTGTGTTTTTTCATGCACCAGTTCCTTCAAGCTCTTGTTCCTTTGCATCTTAGTGACCAAACCTCTTAACTTCTCTTGCCTTAACCAATATGCTCTTCTCCAACCCCTATCTTGTTAAAATGTAACTATAAAAACAATTTCCCTGAACTTTTTTGCTTTGAGCCTGTTGCCACCTCCCTCATCACCTTCTTGCTTTTCCTCATGCTAATTTTTATGTATCTCCTAAATCTGTTCTTAATTAGAGATGGTCAAGAAGTGTAGTACCTGGTTAAAAAGGCAAACTGGGGGAGGGGGCCTCTAAAAGCACTGAAGAGCAAAAGGCAAGAAAACCACTTTTACATTCAAGGAAAGTTTGTGTAATTTCACACTTTACTGCCTTCATGTAATTTTTAGGAAAACTCTATACAGTTCAAAAATCCCTGTAGCAAAGCTTTATCCCTTACTCAAATCCTTAACATTTATTGGAAACATTTTGTATTGAAAAGCAAATATAAATGTCTAATCTCTATGTAAAAAGAAGAGTTTCTTTGCAAATATAGCACACACATTTTATTTAAAGTTATTGCTGGTTGCTGTCTAAGAAGCTTTTACAGTTTAGAACATTTAAGCAATCACCCTGGCAAAGCCAGAAAACAAGCTACTTCTCCAAGAACCATTACAAACAAGTGAAATGCATTTCAGGGGAATTAAGATCCTTAAGAATCATGCAAGTATTAAATAGATATTTGACTGTAAAAGTAAATATTTACATGAAAGATAATGGTTTGTGCTTATATAAATTTCCCATTAAACCTCTAACCAAACATGAAGAAACACATCCAAAAATGGAGAAAAACACACTAAACCTGTGACTTACTGAGGTATTTTGGTAGATCTTTTCACATGAACATAGACATCACCTTCTTGCACACTAACTAGCAGCACTCATTCCGACATGGAAGGTGATTCCTGACCAGTCATTAAGGATCTTGGGCCAATAAAAGAGTACATGCTACTACTATTTAAACCCTCAGATATTTCTAAGGGACACGTGAGGAAAATACATAAGTGATACGCCTGCAGCTCACAACATCAGAGCATGCCTTGCTCCAAATCCTCCTTCCATCTCAGACTGCTTCCCTCATCTCTTTAAGGCAGCGAGCAAACGCAAGTACACAGGGAGTGAGGAAGATGTGCTGCACTGCAAAGCACCAGCAACAGAGCTTAGAAAGGTCCTTGTGGCATCCACACCAAGTGTGGGAGAAAGTCAGCTGGAAGACAGGTTGATGAGCTACATTCTTTTTTTTTTCCTGTGTAATGAGTTTAGTATGATATTGGAACTTTCTTACAATTTATGACTGTAAAATGTTTCTCAGCCAGAAAAAGGAACCACTTTGGCCAGGTATTCCTGGAATAGGAGACAAATATACTAACAAAGATGAAGAGTAGATTTAATTTGAATTTAACCAGGGTTTGTTCCTTTCCTTTTCTTAAGGCAGATTTAGAGGGGAAGGGGGGGGTTCTCTGTATGACTTTCATTTGTTTTTAAGGTAATTGAGTAAATGCTATCTCCGGTTTCATAGTTTCCTTAAGATCATATTTTCACATTTTCAGTAAGTTGACTTCCCCAAGATAAATCACAGGTGATTCACCTATTGCTATGCAAAATTCCTTTACTCACCTATAAATAATTATTTTTTTTATGATACAAAAAGAATAGGACTCAGTGTTTAGTCTGAAAATAAAACAGCTTTGTCTTATCTACTGCTAAATCCCACAGCCAGAACCTCTCAAAAGTGTATTTACCAAAAAATCTTCTCCATAGAGCACATAAAAGAAACCATAAAATCACAAATTTCCTCCTTGTAGGGCAAGGAGAGTGTTCTCCTCCTGTTCCTTTCAGCAACTGCATTGTTGAGCTTGTTTTGTTTATTTTTAATCCTAGAGTTCCTGAAGAAAATTTAAAAGATTCCATGGAAGTGAATTAATTGAGGGTAACATTTCCTGAAAGTTAAGAGAAACAGATATTAAAATTTGGTACATCATACCTTGGTTTTGCTACTTTCATCTATAAAAAAAATACTTCCTTTTCAAAAACCTATATATATCATTTTCTGTCTTGCATAAAAATTACCATTTAGAATGTAAACAGAAACATTTGATACAAAAAGAAAGATCCTTTTATAAGAAACCATTTTGGGGTAAAAAAAGAAAAAGGACTTCACAGATAATTTCAATGAGCTCTGTTATTACTGTAGCTATAAAATTGACCTCCAGTTAAAAGAAAAATAAATAAATAAATCCATCTGGTTCTCAAGAGCTAGAGATGACTCATTTTTGCCTCACCACTGCTGCTATCTTTTGGCACATTTTCCTATACACGTGCCAAATTTAGCAAATCTCTGGTCTCCAGATAGAGAAAATGACTCCGATTGCATTTAGACGCCGATTGCCAAATTTTTACCTGCTTCATTTTTTTAACTTGTAGAATACAGTCATTTAGTAAAAGTATATCTAATGAATTGGAGTTCATTTTGACCTGGACAGGATGGAGAGTTGGGTGAAGCGGAACCTAATTAAGTTCAACAAGGTCAAGTGTAGAGTCCTGCATGCGTGGACAAATAACCCCAGGCACCAGTACAGGTTAGGGGTTAATCTGCTGAAAAGCCATTCCACAGAGAAGGACCTGGGAGTCCTGCTGGATAGCAAGTTAACCCTGAGCCAGCAATGAACTCTTGTGGGCAAGAAGTCAAATGGTATCCTGGGGTGTATTAAGAAGAGGGTGGTCAGCATGTCAACAGAGTTTCTCCTCCCTTTCTGTTCTGCCCTGGTGAGACCATATCTGAAGTATTGTGACCAGTTCTGGGTTCCCCAGTTCAAAAGAGGCAGGGAATTACTGGACAGAGTCCGGGGGAGGGCCACAAAAACAATTCAGGCACTGGAGCATCTCTCTTATGAGGAAAGGCTAAGAGACCTGTGACTGTTTAGCCTAGAGAAGACTGAGATGGGATCCCACCAATGCTTATCAATGTCATAAATTTTGACAGGGTAATTGTCGAGAGGATGGGGTCAGACTCTTTTCAGTGGTGCCCAGTACCAGATAGGGCAAGGGGCAACAGGCTCAAACCAGAACACAGGAAGTTCCACCTAAATATAAGGAAAAACTTCTTTCCTTTGAGGGTGATGGAGCACTGGAACAGGCTGCCCAGAGAGGTTGTGGAGTCTCCTTCTCTGGAGATGTGTAGCCCATCTGGCCACGTTCCTGTGCAACCTGATCTAGGAAAACCTGCTTTAGCAGGGGGGCTGGACTAAATGATCCCCAGAGGTCCCTTCCAACCCCTACCATTCTAGGTGATTCTGTGAGTGTATAATTCACAGCTACAAACAACGCAAGAACATCATTTTTACCATTGCTGAGGTCCATTGGCTGACTGTCCTGCAAATACCACTTCTAGAGGCTGCCTTTTTTAAGGTAAATATTTCTAGGAACTCATATTAACTACTGCAATCCTCAACAGAATGAATAGCCATCAAGTACCAGACAAGACAGACAAAGCTACTATAACTCCACCTCTCTTCTCCGTGTTTTTACTCATAGGTAGAATTTAAATTCAATTTCTGAATACCACACCATTCACACTGTGAACCAGGATGGGGGAAATCTCTTTGTTGCCAAGGATGAGACAGCCCTCTCAAACACCTTTAGTGGACGACTATATGCTATCAGATACCTTAACATCATCAAACAATAATTGAGTAGCATACCAGGTTTCCCTTACTCACAGTTAAATCTGTAAAGGAATCACTTCAGTCTGAGTTCATGCCAGGTGAGGTATAATCACAAGTACAGTCAATGTCTCATTGCTGCAATCTTCATGGAGTGAGAACATGAATACCCATGCATAAAACAGACAGCTCTGCCAATACTTACTCAAACACGGGTCTTTCTCCAGCACAATGAGGATGCTTCAGTTGAGGCCAATGATGCTGGCAAGCACACAGTTACATGCACCTGACAGATCTGGGAGAAACAACCACACTGAATTCAAGGGTCTACACTGGGCATCTCTGCCCAGAGCTACAGGAAGGTGAATTTAAGCCAAGCACCTTGTTCCTTATCTGTGTATCCAAAAAAAAATTGAATTTAATCAAGCTACCTAATAGATGATGCTAATGGCAATATGGCCTGTATGTTAAATCACATACATCAAATAGCTACTTCCATTCATATTTGAATGTCTATCTAAAACAAAGAGAAACTTTCGCAGCATAAAAATATTTAAGTGTCAAACATAAGGTAACGTGTTTTTACATTGGCACTGAGAACCTGTTGAGATCTCTGACTTCTCACAATACTAAACTAAGGTAAATTCATTTTCTGTTATTCAAAGTCATTAAAAATCGTAATATAGAGGAAAAACTGCATTATTGTTGAGCTATGACATGAAGGAAAGCACTTTATCATACTAATGAAGTTAATACTTTAATATGACAGATGAAATCTGAAGCAGTACATAAGTAATTAGTGAAATTAGTGGAATAAAAGAATTAATGGGGTGAACAAGAAAAATGTACAAACTCTCAAGAAAATAAAAATAGTATTGATCCATAACTGAGCAGCTCTCAAAGTTCGGCCCCTGAGAAATTTGCTTCCATTGGTAATAAAAAATTTGCCAAAGTATAATTAAATCACTTAAATCATTGCACAGTAACAAGAACCTCAGCATTCTGTTGAGTCTGTCCAGGAGTTTGAAGGAAATATCTATACTTTTAAGCTTGTATGTAAATGGAGGTAGCATAAATCAGCAGTTACATAGCTTTTGTCTTTTCAAAAGTCTTTCTAAAAAGTGATCAGGTAATTACTAGAATTGGCTTTATAAGCTGTTAGGAAAGCCCATCCAAGAAGCCTGTATCTGTGTTGGCAATGTACTGTAACTATGCAGGGATGCAGTGCAAACACAGAGAAAAAAGCCCAAGAAAGACTTGAGCTGGTATAAGCAAAAATACTGGGCTCCTTTGTACAGCAGTAGTCCATTAGTAAGTTAAAGGGGGACAATCATCTTCATGTGACCATGTCAAAAAAGCAAATGCAGCATTTTCAGAAGGAGAAGACACTGAATCTCACTGTTGCTGCGTGTAGCATTTAGGTGAGTTGCAAGATAATTCTGTGAACATGTACTGGACTTCAACTCTTTCTGCAGCTCCAGCTACTGTAAAATGTTAAGGGGCTTGTCCTTCCACACACCAACACCACTTTCAGCAGACAGCTGGACTGCTTTACGTTTTTACACATGCTCTACTAAACAGGTCACCACCTCTGAATCCACAAGCTACAAACCACTGGAGCCTGAAGGAATCTTTTCAGCAAGTACCACAACACTCTTGCACTATTCACCTCCAAAGATTCCAATTTACAGTTGCCTGCCTCTTATGGTGTTTACTTCAAAAACTCAAATCTTATGCATGCATAGCACTGGACTTCAATATTCAGCTTTGCAAATGTTGTCCTTCATGATGTGTTATAAACTGCTGTAAGCATTGAAAGGCAAGTACAGATGTGCCTTTGTTTTTGTAACTACTTGTAGAGACATGGACCAATTGAGATAAAGTCAAAGTCAGGGAGATCCTTCCCACTGAATGAATAGTGCTGAGATACAAGTCCCAAAGAGACACTTCATCTGTTTCTCTTCACAAAATCCCTAGGTCATCCCAAAGACACTCTTCAGAAAGAGCACAAAGCAAAATCCTCGTTTCCATTTCATTAAGATCCATATGCCTCTGCCACAGTGCATCAGAGACCAGCCCGGTGTACCTGGCTGCAGGGATAACTCATTAACGACAGGCCTCCTTTCTTTCTGACCAAAAGGGAAGGCATTAAGAATAGAGAGTGTTTGGGGAAAAAAAAAAAACAAACACCACATAGACTTTTGGTCCTATTTACATCAGTCACTAGGGACAATAATTGATACTTCTTATGGGACACCACTGTCTTATGGGCCACCAAAAAAACCCCACAAAATACAAAAAACACCCACACATAAACAAACTGCTTTCCACGGAGAGATTTTGCATCTCAAAACAACAACATCACAGCTGTCTACATTATTGACAAGGCTCTACAGTCCCTACAGAGAGGCCAGTGACTGAATTTACAGTGACACTCGATTCCTCTGCTACCTGCAGAAAAGGTATTGTCAGTCAGGGCTGAGGCTCTGGGTAGGCAGGAAGGCCATGGCAAAGCTGGCACAAACATCTCTAGTTTTTCCTGGTTAAGTCAATTATCCCTCTGTAGTATTTTTACACTATTGTTCTAATGTGAATATCAGCTATATTATTATAATAATCTCCATTAAGAACAATTCCTCCACCTTAATTTGCTGATTCACCATTTTTTGTTCTTTACTGCTAGAACAACGGATGGACTAAGATCAGGGGAAATAACATCCAGACATACAGAGAGTACCGTTCCCACATCCTTCCATCTCATGTCCTACAGAACATGCTATTTAAAGCTCAAGTATGCAAGTTCCAAAATAGCCCCTTTACAAATCTACAACCACTTATTTAGACGGAAGCCAAGTTGGTCACAAAAATTACAGCAATTCATCAGTCCTGGTACTTTCATTGGCTTTTCTTACATTTCAGACTGCCCTAGTTCAAAGAAACACTTTTATATTTTAACCAAACTACAGTAATTCACGAGGAAAAAATATTTAGAGACAAATCCACAAAACTTCCATTGCTGACTCACTAAAATGGGAAACAGAGGTGCATGATGAATAAACTACTTACTGATTAAAGAGGATATAAAGCAGAAAAATACCCTTCAAATTAGAAGACTGTGAGACGAAGGGTACATCAGAAAGAAACATAAGTACCGTATAACCCTATGGCACAAAATCATCACAATAGCTGGAAGCTTTACAATTATCTGGCCACATGACCACTCTACCACAACACTACAGCAATCTGTCAGAAACACCAGTCAGCAAACTAAAGACATGCTATCGGTCCCAGAATACCTGTTCTGAGAACAGCAGACCAAGAAAATACAGGAGAGAGAGAATACTTTTGTATTTGCTGTCTAGTCTTGCCCAACCCAGTCACAAAACAGAGGATACACAGACTTAGCCAAGTTATGGAAGACTTTGAAGCATGCTTATTAACAACTCCTAAGGCTCAGTGTAATATAACATTATAAAGAAACAATTTATACATTCTTTATAGAAAGCCACAAAAGCAGGAAATTATCTGAACAGTCTTTCGATAAATTTTGCACTTGAGAGTTGCTGATATGCAAGAAAAGGCTTATTGATTTGTTAAAAAAAACCACCAACAACATCAAGTAAATTAAAATTTTAATGTTGAAAGGGTTGAGGTTTTTTTATTTGTTTGGTTTTTCTCCCCCTCTTTTTTTTACATCAGTGCTGTCTGTCAGCAAAAAGATTAGAGTAAAGCTTCCAGACATTTAGACAGGGTTATATTGTAATGGAAAACAGTGTTTTCTATTATAGAAAATGCACAATCATAGGTATACTGTTATTAATGAAAAAAAAAATATACTGAACCAACATAAGAATGATAGACTACTTCCTTTTCCATCCCTCACAGAAGTAGTCAGATCTCCTTCTGCTTGACATGGAAGTGCTTAGGTCTTTCTTGCTATTATGCAAATTTAACATTAAACTGTTAATACTTAACTGCCAAACAACAGACAACCCTTAGAAATCAAAACAGTGCTCATAAGCCAAAAACTAGCAAAGAAAAATGAGAACATTTAAACACAGAGGCCAAGTATGAATTAAAACTGTAAGTATCTCTGAAAAATGAAGCATATTATGAACATGATTTTTAAAACAGTACAGAAGAAAGAACTGAGGAGGCTCCTGAAGCTGTGGGAGATTCAGTGAGAGGGTCTGCAGAGTCCAAGGGGGCTTGTCCATAACTCATCCACCAAATCCAAAGACTGCAGTGCTCACGAGAAAATTAGAGGAATCATAATTGGTCACGAAGGAGAGGTATTCATGGTCACCGTCCTTGTTGGTACTCAAGGAACAAGGGGGATGTAGGAGGGATGTTCTGAAAACTACATCCAGCTGTTTACGTAGAAAACTGAAACACTTCCAAATCCATTTGTAAGGCACAAGAAAATAACTGCGTCTCAAAGCAACCAAGAGACCATGGTGACAAAAGGAACTGAAGGAAAAACAGGAAAGCAAGTTGGACCACCTGCGTTGCCAGCTGACTAACACATGCAATAGTGAACAACAAAGCATGGGCAGAACTTCTAAATGTTTCTACAACAGTATTAGAAGACTAAAAATGTTAGATAGGAAAAGTGGAATGCCAGGCATCAAATGATATCCTCAACACAGCAGGTGCCAAAAAAATACAGTGAAAGGCCATTATCAGGGGAATATGAGATTTACAATCTACCTACTTTTAGGAATGACAGAACAGTATCTGCAGGTGGAGGAGTAAGATTGTACGTGAAACATAATAAAAAAGCAAATGGTTAAAAATATCTCAAGGATGAGGGGGGGGTTGTGAGTATGACACACGAACTCTGTCATTTCTGGATACAAGTAATGAAAATGCAGCACTGGCACTGCCATACGAACTCCCAGACAAGAACAATGTATTTGACCAGGAGATGTTACTTGAGCCACAGCAAACTCAAAACATGCAGAAGCAGCAAATTTCAACTTGGATCAAGTTTTAAGTGGAAGGACTGATCTATAAAAGTAATCACAAAACAACTAGAATTAACACTGAAAAATGATGGAAAATGACAATTAATCTAGGATAATTATGCTGAATCCAAAAAGGGTGTAATAAGTAGTCAAAATAAAAGAACAAAACCCAAATGGAGTGGTCCAAAAAGAAAGATTGTAAACAGCTCACAGATTGTTCAAAGACCACTATATTAGATAACCAGACAAAACTGCCTACCACAGCTCTAAAAGAAAACAAAACAAATAGATAGGAACCTTCTTAGCTCAACAGAATCTTAGCTCAACAGAAAAGCAAAGGAGATAATCTCAGATAAAAGCTCAACAGTTAAAAAAAACCAACAAACTGGAAGCTTGTCCAAAAAGGAAGAGCAAAGCACACAAACCATGACAAATCAAATGCACTGTAAATAAGGGAAGAGGGGGAAGAATTTCAAGAAATCCTTCAAAAGTTTACAACAGACAGAAGGAAATTCTCTCACCCCTACCCACTTGGGGTTTTGTTTGCTTTGTTGTTTTTTTTTCATTGTTTTTTGGTGAGGGGGGTGTTTTTTGTTGTGGTTTGTTTTTTTTTTAATTTAAGAAATTATAGTCAACATCTGGAATTTCTAACAGGGTGTTGTATAGGTATAGAACATCAGCAAAACCAGAAGAGGTATAGTGCATTGACCCTGGCTGGACATCAAGTGCCTACCAAGGAGGAGGCTCTATCATTCCACTTCTCAGCAGGACAGGGGAGAGAAAATATAATGAAAGGCTCATGGGTCAAGATAAGGACACTAAATACTCTCACGGGCAACAGAGACTCTGATTAAACTAATTTCCCCAAGTTATTACCAATCAAATCAGAGTAGGATAATGGGAAATAAAACCAAACTTTAAAATACCTTTCCCCCACCCCTCCTTTCACTCCTAGCAGTTCTTCATGGACGGACACTGAAGAGAACACGAACTGACGTTCCCTCTAACAGCCCCAGTACGACAACTACAGATGGTGGAGGTATGAAGGGAACAGGCTGCAGAAAGCATCCAGGCTCCCATACCATCCTGAAATAGCACCTTCTACTGTCACTGTCAGAATTCAGAGCTATATGGACCAGTCTTCTGACCCAGTACATAGTAGCCTGAACGTATAAATAAAATATATAATATATAAATAAATAAATCTATGCAAATTATTAAAACAGAAAAGTAAAAGTTAAGGAACATGGTTTTGTATAGTTAGAGTATAATGTTAACCTGATTACAATGTTAACCAGAAGCCAGTCCCTGGTATAAAGGGCTTCCCTTTCACCCAGCCTTTGGAATTGGCTCCAGCAACATTCTCAAGTATTTTGGGGGCTGTGGGGGCGGGTGAGGCTAGATGACTGAACAAAGAGAAAAATCAGCTGCATGTGCTTCTATACTCTAAGGCAGTGGACAAACTGTGGGAAGTCACAGCTCAATTTTAATGTAAAGAACAGAATAAGCTGAGGAGGGAAATACTGTAGTGAAAAATAAAAGCAATGCAATTTACATTTTCAAAAATATGTATACAACTAGAAAAGTATATATGCATTACTTAGTATTAATTTTTCCATGAGTAAGCAATTGTTGTTGCTAGAGGCTTGCTATGCAGCTATGTCTGGGGAAAGAAAAGGAGTCCCTGAGGCAACTTTTAACTAAAGACTGATCTGACACTGGAAACACATTTGAATACAAAGTCACCTTTAGTAATAAAATTAATGAAATTTGTTTGCCTGTATTATATATGATTTTGAAATTGACTGTTTCTTTTAGAAGGGCAGCAGTGTTCCCAGAGATAAAGAATTTCTCCCAGAAAGCAACTATTTCAGCAACAATTATTAGAATTATTCTTATAAAGATAACGTTATCCTTATGTAACGAGTGCAAAATCAGATGGCCCAGTTAAATGAAAACAGTCTCCTGTAATGCTGCATTGCTTCAAAATTATCTTTGATCATGATGGTCTTGAAAGATGACAGACACTTGTGACAAAAAAGATAATATCCCACGGTGTTGTTTACTTCTTTGGGCAGCCATAGCAATCAGTAGGGGATCACAAAGATAATTTTGTGTGTGTGTGTGTCCTCCCTTTGCTGTGTGCTCATCCAGGTCTCATTTGATTCTAGAATCCATCTTGCCTTATGCTTAGGACACAGCAAGAGCTGGATTTTTGTTATGCATCTGTGCAGTGTATAACCCAATGGAGATGTGAAGTATGATAAATATCTCTAAGGGCTACCACACTATAAACACAATGTATACAGATACAGGTACACATATACACTGAGAGTTTTTACAACAATAATAGGAATTGAAATGTCTCATGATAGTGGGGAGAGGAAAAACAAAACAAAATAAACCAAAAAAAAACAAAGGGTTTTATTTTTGGATTAAATTATGACAGCCTTTATTAACAAAACAAAACAAAAAAATAATTAAAAGGAGAGAGAGAGAGAAAGAGATTCAGTCTACTTTTTCTCCTTTTATGCCACCCTAAGTTTTCTTCCCTCTGTGAGCAAATTGCTGGAGAGTCGTAACAGTAATTCCACTCACACTACTCCTCAAAATGAAGCATGCAGTATTAACTCACAGCATCAACCTGTCCTTTGGACAGAAGGGAGCAAAAGGAACTTGTCACTTGGCTGCATAAAGCCTATTAAACAGGACAGACTAAAAGCTGCTTTTTAGTCCTGACCAAGCAACAAAACAACTTCTCCAGCAGACAGGAAGTAGAGCTGCCATCCGTATGGAAGCAACAGTCACCCTTAATCAGCTTAATGCGGGTTTCATTCACTACTGAGATAAAGTAACCTGAAAAATGGGCTTTGTTCTATTTTACAAATGCTACGTCACAGGAAAAGGGAGTGAATGCCCATCAGCTCCTCAAGTATTACAAGCAGCTGAAACATAAAAAGCACATCCAAAGCAGAGGTGTCTTTCTGGCTAAGGCAATGAATTAAGTATGTTCTCTTTTCTGATGACAGCAAGTATTCTGTCTCAGTTCCTTATTAACCCCCGAACATGGGGTTAATACATGGTATTTCTACACATTGTAACACTGTCGTCAGTGTAAATTCATAACACATTTTGAAAAGATGACACTACTTGTAAAAAGGCCACAGAGCCAACAAGGCTATCCATAACTTATCAAAAATCACCAAAGTCGGTGTTGTTTCACATCTCCCAACTTAGTCAAGTTGAACAACCAAGTAATGACAGACAGCACAAGGAGATATACAAAGGATATAATGTAATTAAACTCGTTCCTTTCCTTCATTCTCACAATCTTCAGCTTTGGGACTTTGTGATACAATGCTAATAAAGGCTCTCAATCATTCTGTAGAGCAAATTATATTAAAATAATGAAGTTGATTGTAGATTTATTATTAAGTCCATTTAGAAGCATGTACATCTGTCAGGTTTCAGTCACCAATCAATGCTGGGTCTGTTGGCAATTTCCAGGAACCAAAGACTATCCACAGTATCCTGCTTGTCTCAGACCCAGCGAGCCATTTCTTAACAAATTCCATTGCTTTTACTGGTGTTATTTTATGTATTTATCAGCTGCTCCGGCAGCCTTCAGTGACAACCTACTGCAGAAGAGAATTGCCCTAGATTTGGGAAAGCCCCCATGTGGATTGCCTGCCGGAGCAGAAGCACTGAGACCTGCCTCCTGGGTTTTATTGAAAGAGTCCTAAACCCCTTCTCCTCATTAAACAGCAGTGAAGCGTTGGTCAGTGCAACTCAGAAGTCACTCATCCACTTTTTGTCAGAGCACAAGTCCATGCCTCAAAGTGACAGCTGGGTAGCAACATCTTGCATGACATTAAGTTCCTAAATTATTAGTTATCCAAGTGCCTCACAACTACTGTTGAAATACCACCTTCAAAACACAGTTGTAAAGCAAAACTAGCAGTAGCTGTATTGAGCAAGGGGAATCCAAAGCTCTGTATGAAGCACTGAAAGGCTGTGACAAAGCCAATAACCTAATAAAACGTTTTCAGAAATCATGTCTAGTGCTGAAACTATATTTTGCACCAGCAATATTAAAAATAAATAAAAATTAGCTCCTAGAATAAAACAGTTTAGAATGTAGGAAGAGACGCTACAAGGAATTTCCTGGGTCAGTGAATAAATCCCCTGCTATTGCAGATACCCCATTATATTTCCACACTACTCTTTTTTTTCTTTTCTTTTTAATCCAATCACATAATAAAAAGTTCTATAATTCTGTTCTTCCCCTCACCAGTCCCTGATGCTTCTCAGGGCAATTACATTTCCTTTTGGTTTTAAAGCTTCCCTACACTGAGAAGCCACTATCTTCTCACCTCATAAGTAAGTTCTCTCTCATAATCTCCTCTGACTCCACTTCATTTTCCTTTCTGTTTCTCTGATTGAGTTTTGCTAGCAATTTGCACAACAGCATTAATATTTCTCTATTGGGAGTTTAATACTCTGAAAGGAACATATACAACACATGATTTACAACATAAAAACTGTAAAATAAATCAGTTTTAATTGCAAATGATCTTTGAGATTTCTAACTTTTAATTTCATGCAGGAATTAAATCTGTGTGTTAATATTTAATATTCTGCAATGAAAAAGCTGCATTAATAACTTTAAAGCTACAATTAGCACTTTCCTGTCTTGAGAAACTTGGTTGAATCAGTAATCGGGTTTGTAAACCTAAGGTAAGAGATAAACTTTGGCAGGAAGATCAATGACAAAACAATACACCCACTGTATTGAGGTATAAGTATTTAGCATAGCTTTTTTCCTTCTCTTCTCAACCCCCTGAATTTCTTTACTGAATAATGGCAAGTGCTGCTTTTCCTCTGCTACAAACTGCAATTGCAAAAAAATTCTTTCAGCACTAGTCAAATATCAGTAACATGAGAAATACTTAAGAATATCAAAATCCCAAGAAATAACACATTACAGCACATCAAACTTTTTTCTCGGAGGCTTCAAACTGTCTCATTACTAGCTTGAACATTTTATTTTTTATCTATTTCTACACCATATCTACCAAAAAAAACCCACCAATTTCTGAAGCTTAGGTCACAGGGTACTTCTTTTCTTCAATTCCTACTACCCAATACTTCAAGAGAGAAAAATATTATCTCCTTAACATATAGTTTCTAGCATCAGTTACAGCACTGAACAGGATATTTTTCAGTAAATGGTTTCCTGACATCATTTCAGTTTACACTAAAGGTTATCTCATATAAAATGATAGTGACTTATGAGCTTTTGGCAAAAAACAGACTTAATTCATTATTTTTTTTACCTTATCTAGGGAAAAAGATCCTGAATTTCTTCTGTCTGGCAGGAAAGGTTCCATGAACCCTTAGCATTCATGTTTTGGCTTCTTACCTCGGTCTATTATTATTAGATATTTTCCAAGGGTATATAAGAGACACCCATACAGTACTACATACATATAAACCTTGAGGGCATTATGTATCAGTCCTGCACATTCAATATCAATAGAGCAGTGGCTGCAGAACAGCATTTGCTTAACATTGTCCATGGTCATTTTTTTTACATGGTGTTACAAAACAGTAAGTATGACATATGCTATGGCTCTGTAGGAATAAAAATTAATTCACTGAAATAATACAC
Organism: Chloroceryle amazona; assembly: GCA_027560015.1. Lineage (NCBI taxonomy): Eukaryota > Metazoa > Chordata > Aves > Coraciiformes > Cerylidae > Chloroceryle > Chloroceryle amazona. The sequence continues at coordinate 55,878 of JANHFX010006430.1, forward strand.
AGGGTAAAAGCCAGGTTCAAAATATCCCATTTCTTTCTAAATAGTATGATTCTTCACAGGAATCTTTGTTAATATAACATTAACAATTTCAACAATGATACCAGAATGCTGAAGTATAAAATTATTGCTAGCTTCATGGAAAAGCAGCATCTATAAAAAATGCCAATAAATAGTACATTCCTGTCCTTGTAGCTATAGACAACCATAAGGCATACAAATAAGAAGTAAAATTCCATGAGACATTGTAAGTTTGATTCTCAGTTCCTAAATTATATATCTCATTTCAGTACCGAACTGTGAGAGGGAGGGCAGAGCTTTCCTTTCACCAGGCATTACAATGAAAACTAACACTGTCCAGGCTCTACTTAGGAAATCAAAATGTGAGTTTATATTTGGTAAAGATGTGTGTTGGCTGCAAGGATCTCAGTGTCTTCCAAGAAGACTTGGTTTAAAATAAATATTTAAGCCCACAGATAACAACAGCAAATAGTAGCATACAACAGCACATAAAAGTAAGCTTTACTAAGTTTCAGAAGGTTGAGCTGGGAGGGGACAGGGTTAATTTGTTTCTAAAATGAAGGAAATTTGTTATATCCTTGGCCACAGTTATAAAAAGTTCCTTTCTTTTTGTGAAAAGACAAACAGCAATAGCTAAGATTCCAACAGAAACCTAGAAAAGTGTCATTAATAAAATAACTTTAAACAGATAATATTGTAAAAAGTAACAGTGCCTGTTGTTGCATGAAGTTACATGCAAACAGTAATATATGAAGTTATTCTATTTCTACGGTGAGGTGCTATAGCTACTTTCATGTGGTGATTATCAGTACTTTATATTTTATATAAAGCTAATACTTTATATTTTCTAACTTCAGTAGAGTTATGGATGTATTATGCTACATAGGGATGTAGAAGAGCACAACCACCTCGAGCATCACATCTTTCCAAGATACTAGGTACAAAATGACACCCAATGGTGGTGCGCACAACCAGTACTTTTGAAGATATGTGTAAAGTGCAATTGAGCACACAAAATAGAACATAAGAGAGTATTTTTAAATTGCACTCTTAAATTTTTACTTAGCAATGAAATGGGACCTCTGACCTAAACTGAAAAGCATTAATCCATCTCATTCTCTAGGAAACCTTTCAAGTTCCTTCCACAGATGAGAGCAAATCAAGCTCCCCGAGATGCACGGGAGGCGGCTGAATAGACATTTTTAAGAATGTAGTCCCAAATATCCAAATGCCTCTACAGCTTTTACCTTCAGGGCATCTGAAATAGGCCTCACCATGGGCTACTGATTGAATCAGTTTATATAGGAGTCACTGAGATTAAGTGTATGCCACTAAATGCAAAGGAAAGGTACCTTTACACGTGACAGCGGCGACTGGCTATTCAGATGAAGGCTTTGAAGAAACAGCTATGCAACATCTCAACAAACGATTGCAGACCCTCTTCAGTCAGAGGACAGCACTGCTGCCTCTCGGCTTGCTTCTGGAAACTGCCATCCTGCCTCAGCATGGTATGGTGCCTCAGCAGCCTTTACTCAGAGGGTATTTTTAGCTCTGCAAGGTACACTCCAGAATTATAAAGCATATCAAATATATACCTAAATTATATATATAAAAAATAAAATTGTTGACACATTTATACTGTTTTGAGTTATTTGACTGTTGGAAGCCCTAAGCAACAGAAGGACCTCATAAGGTTTAGGTTTTCTAGTGAAATCTGTTTCTTCAGAAGCTGGTTCATTAAGGCATAAATGTTTCATCTAAAACCTGGATTCAGTAAACAAATCCAAGGAAGGGCTGTGATGAAATCTTGCTTATATTCCCTCTCAACCTAAAAATAACTACCATAGTTAAATTTAATTAGTACTCCTGACAGTAACCTTTGCTTGAAGATACTGGCATCCCTGCTGACAGAAAATGAACAAAAACAATAAACGAAAAGAACTTACTCCCTCAAAAAAAAATTACAAACCCAAATATTGAAATACAACAAATAGAGCACCAATCAACATGAAAATTATTTCTCATTCTTACATGTTATTCCTCATTGGAAGAGCTGTGGCATGTGAAATAGGCAAAATAAATAAATCAATGAAACCCATGTATGCTGTAAGATGCTCAGATAGACTGCTATCAGTGAGGGTAACTTCCTGAAGCCTTTCATCAAATCTGAATTCAATTTAAATGCAGAAACAGGTAGATGATCATGGACATTTTATTTGTACCAATAAAGGCATGACAGGCTAGCTTGTAGGGTACAGTGAATAAAGAGAATAGCAATCAAGAAATATTAACTACTAGCTATTGCTTTTTCCTCCCATAATACCCAATATTCATGTGTTGCAGTTTATTCCAGAAAAAGACATCTGTCCATAATTATTTCTAACAACAAAACAGACAGTTGTCACTATTCAGCTCTGTCAAAGGACAACCTACATAAAAGTAGTTTCAAAACCTTAAAAGACAAAGGTAATAAACTGAGAACAAGCATCAAGTCACATACAATATCATTCAGGTACCAAAAGCGATAAAGCCAAGACAGATGGAAACGCATCACATCTCTATCTATATAAAATACATTTTGCTATCCCAATCTAAAAACATTTGTCCCAAACAGCAGAGTGGAGAATTGGACTGATAATTTATATGCAAAGTCTCCATTAAAAACAATCTTTAAAAAGTAATGTTGTAATATTATAATATATATGCAAGTGCTAGTTATTTAAGTTGCCATGCACTTTAAAAAGAAATTATCATCCTTAAAATTGGCTTTACAGATAAAGGCACTGCACTTATGTATAGCTACAAAATGGAGAAACAGAAGGAAGGTCTAGATTCTGAGAAATGGCCAGGTTTTAGTAGAAAATTAGAAATAGTAATCAATTCATGCTCTTTTCTCAAAGCTCTGTAACTCTACATTATTTATCTCTTACTTCATACTTACTCTCTAACAGCCGTAATCAGATATTCCTAGGGACCACTGGAGAACCTCAGCAATGACTTCTTCCAAAGAAGTTAAAAACTTATTAATGAATAGTTATATTGCATATAAATTTCCCATGTAGATAATTACTAGAATTGCCAGAAGTCTTGTATGCAGCTGAAAAGGGTAGTGGTCCCACAGCATAAACTGCTGAAATTTAAGCTATGTAATTAAAAGAAAAATAAATAGCTTTCATAAAAGGCCATGACTGAACAGCTAGTGAAGATTTAAAATTTTGATACTAATATGCAGTGCTGTGCATTTTAAACTCACCTTATGCCAGCAAGTACACACTTTGGTTCTTGGAGCTTATCATACTAGCAGGAAGAAAGACAATCACGATTCTTTACCCTTAAAGACCAAGGCAGACAGCAAATCTACTCTTTTTATATTGCCAGTCTTGCTGTTCCAGATGACACAGCAAAATGCATATTACTTTGCAAATTGTAATACCCACACTCAGCAGAAAAATAGAAGTGATATAGCTGATGCAAAAATAAAGGGACCAACAGTTTTACTGAAATTCCATTTCCATGTGTTTAATTATTGATAAAAAGTTAAAAATAAATTTAAAGCTTGAAATAGGTGTCATCACGTACTTAAAAATAGATTGAGCTGTGGTAATACCTTGTTATTATACTTTTGAAAACTACAAAGGACGGGGATGTTGCAAAACTGAGATAAATGTATCTTAAAATATATCCTGCATTGACTTCAGTAGAATTACACATGAAATAACCTTAATTTTCAAATGTTGAAGAAATGGCCTTTGCCTAGCTCAAGTATCAACCACACAGCAGCTGTTCTAAGATTTCATGGCTGACTTTGCTATTTTTAATATGGAATAGCATTAACAAATAATGAAATAATTAGACTGTAATCCAGTTAATCACATGCAGGAAGTGAATGCTGCAACATTCAATTACCTGAGTGCTTCTATACCTCTGGGAGCAAATCTACACAGCATCCTAGGACCAGAGTGTAACCACCCCCTGGCAGTGCAGGGCTATAGCCATGCTCTGACTTTTGCCCCTTAATTTTAAGGGCAAGATAAACAGTTTATTTGAAAGTAGCATAATACCAGAATATCTTTTGCATGATTCCTCAAGCGCTGGTAGTATAATTAAGGATTAAGAGGTCATATCAGAAGCAGCCCAATCTGTTAGAACAGGCATGAAAAGACACCATTTTACATTAAATTGGTGCCACTAAAAGAAGCAGCGGCATCAATTCCTCCAGCAGTCCGGTTCCTCCACCTTGGGCTCTCCCTCCTCCTCATCTCATCCTTTGGTATTCTATCCTCTAGTTCCACAGCCATTCCTCTTCACACCCACCCATGCTGCCCCTCCAAACAGCACAGTCATGGGGCATCAGAGCATCAGGTGGAAATAACCCAGTGGCAAAAAGAAAACAATGATCAGCTTTAAAGGATAGCAGTTACTTTAATCTGCTTCACAACATGGACACTTGAATCCTTCTAGCAGAACCCAGAAAGAAGGCAGCAGTTGAGGCAGAAGGGAGAGCAGTAACATGCAACAACCCCACGCAACGATACTGGCCTGAGGAAGAGCATCTGGAAAGTTGCCCAGCAGAAAAGGACCTGGGGGTGCTGGTTGACAGTCAATATAAGCCATCGGTGTGCCCAGGAGGCCAAAAAGGCCAACAGCATCCTGGCTTGTATCAGAAATAGCATGGCCAGCAGGAGAGGGGAAGTGATCATCCCCCTTTGCTTGGCACTGGTGAGGCCACACACCTCAAATACTGGGATCGGGTTGGGGCCCCTCACTACAAGGACATCGAGGTGCTGGAGAGAGTGCAGAGAAGGACAGGACAAGAGCATAGATGTCTTGCAGTAAAACTTTCAGAAATGTCTCCTTCAAAAGGAAGGCTGAGATTTTTAAATAAAAAACAATGAATATTACCTCAACATGAGGAAAAGCTTCTTGCCTGGGAGGGTGACGGAGCCTGGAACAGGCTGACCAGAGAGGTTGTGGAATCTCCTTTTCTGGAGATTTCAAACCCACCTATATCTGTTGCTGTATAGCATGCCCTTGGTGATCCTCCTCTGTCAGGGGGTTGGACTCGATGATCTCCAGAGGTCCCTTCCAACCTCTGCCATTCTTTGATTCTACGATTATGATAAGAACTGTGAAAGATGCCTCCCCTACCTCAATTTAAGTGAAGTAGATGAAACTCATCTTGCAGACAAAGGTGATGTAGATACTGACATCTGTGTTAGTTACATGCAGCTCATCTTCTGATCAGAACAAGGAAACAGACCCTTGTAGGATGAAATTTATTTGACCAATGCCTACATCAAGAGAAGATAAATTCCACACAATGTGAAAAATACTGATTGGAATTAACACTTGATCTTCCCAATGGTACACAGTAAAACTCCATGTTAAGATTTCACAGCCATTAAGTACAAATTTAAGAATGATAGGATTTGCAGTGGTAAGGGATTTACAGTTTCCTCTTCCTTCCCCTATGAACACTGCAATAGATAATCACTTCCAAGAACAGAAGGTTGAAAGCATTACCCACTCCCCACCCTCTCAGCTTTTTCTAAATCTCAACCAAAATCTGTCATCAACATTCAAGAGTAGGATTTTCATAAGCACCTAAATGACTCGGTTTTGCGCTCCCAAGTCAATCAGTCATTTTGGAAAAAATCCCATGCTTCCTACTGCTCTCTCCCTCAAGGATTATATATTTTCTATTAGCCACACAAAAATAATACACATACATGTCAAATGCACACTCTATCATGTGCTGTTATTGGAGAGCCTCCTGGCTCTTCAGTTCTGGAATGAAAATGGAGTAATGAAAAATCTGTTTCAGTGAAAACTTTGTAGGATTAATGTATGAATTTTATCAGTGGCTTTATTTCTTATCATTTGACAAAGAATGAGACTTTCAAGAGGGTCATGCTCAGCACAATTTTTATAATTCCACAAATCCTAGTCTCCAAGTGGAAGCTATTACAATTAAGAACAAGCCTGATATGGCTGAATAATGAAAAAACAGCCTTTCTTTCACATACACATTTCATTCTCATACAGTAAATCCTTTCTGATGTCCATTAGGATATATCTATCTGATAGTCTAAGAATATCAAAACCATACTTATTTAATGTTTTAGAAAAAAAGTCTTACACAGCAACAAAGTTTACAACTTTAATAAGCAATTTATCCCTGGAAAATTCTTTTGGCTATTTCATCTGTGTAAATCTCCAAAGAGAAGAGAAAACCTCTTGTTTTAATCAGACACCATGTCCCCTGACAAGAGACATGAGTAGCAGACAGAATTCTGGGGATGGTAAGCAATTTTTTTTCTCCTAAACATTGCCAATTAGCAGCTACTCATAATAGCTTGTCAAATACAAAGTTGTATGTCCTCCTTTTCTACTTTGCCTCATAGTCATTTGAGAAACAGGTAATAAGAAGATATTAAGAATACAGAGCATCATGCCAGGGTAACCTAACATAAAGTGTTGGCTGCAAGCCAGGCTTAGAAATCACACAGAAAAATGACAGAGAGAAGTTTCAACTGAAGGGAAAAAAAGAAAGAAAAGGTTTCAAGTTCATTCTTGCCTGTAGTTCCTGCAAATCCCAGCAATAATACCATTAACTAAGCGGCATTTTCCCTGACTTTACAACTACCACAAGCAAGCTTGTTTTCTCTAGTCATTTTCCAATAAGTCACAGTCCAACAAGAGGAAGCTAAATTTTACTCCAAGCTGCTGGGTGGGCATAACTGCTCACTGAAATGTCATGTCCCTTCCAGAGTCAGCAACAACCTCTTCAACCAGCCGTGTCTGCTAAAAAGCAAACCAAGAAGTCTCTAGCAGGACATGCTATCTAGATAAATGATCTTGCTCAAGCTCAGGAGTAGATTCACACACATATTGTGCCCCACAGTGTGTTTCTTCACCTGGCATCCCTCTTACTGGAAGGCTCACTCAAGCCCATGACAGTTGGAACAAAATCATCACTTAATATCTGAAGTTTACTTGAGAAATTGAACCCAAAACAAGTTTTAACTTCTAAAGGTCTTAGCATTGGAAATTTCATGTCTAGGTATAAGCATATCAAAAGTAAAACTCAAGTGTGACAAAGAATGTTAACCTTTAAAAAATTCTCATTTTACCCGCTTTGATCACAAAACTTGGTGAGATTTATCAGAGATCACTTATACTGGGGTAGAAATACACAGGAAATAAAAAGGCAGGTTCAGATTTAGGAAAAAGACTCCAAATGTCTCCTTTATTAACCTGAACACTGCAGACATGCACTTTGATTTGTCATGATATTACTGCAGTTGGGGGTACGTTCATTTCACACATATCTATTCAGTTTCAGAAGGTGAGGACTAGACAGCTAAAAATGCTACTATCCTAAGAGGTTTAAAAAAAAAAAGGGGGGGGGAAATATTATTAAAAGACAAGGCAGTATTCCATGATGTCTCTTCTGAATAAGAAAAAAAAAAAAAGTGAGAAATGGAATGAGAAACAATGGACAATCAAACCCTAACACAGATTTGCAATAGGTTTGACTGTAATAGTTTCACTATAAAATTTTACTTCCCCAGATAATTCTGCCTCTTCTAAGTTTTAAAAAATCATATGACAGAACTTGAGTAGGTATGGAATAAAATTCCAGACAGTTTGCCTGAGGCTCACAGTTTCTCAAACTTTTTCATTCAAGAATCGATTCAATTTCAAAATGCAGAGTGAAACTCGTACTTTGAAATATAACAATGACATCTGCCCAGTTACACCATCTTGTAGAGGGCAATACAGCAGAAAATGAGATCTTATCCATAATTTTCTATCGTAAAGCTGATCCTGACACTTCCTGTAAGCAGTGATAACCTATGCAGAACCTACACAAAATGAATGTCCTGCTCCTCACGAACACAGATAAAGAACCAAGACCTTAGGTAACAAGTCTATACAGGCTACTTTCAGCATTATTGTACTGATCCATTTTAAGACACTTCTGAAGCAATTTTTCTGAGCAGTGAGTATAGCAGGTCTCACTGGCACCAAGTTAAGGAGCTACCATGAAGAGCATTATGTGCTCCATTCTGGATTTGTGACTAGAACAGTGTGGATAACACACCAAGTGCTTGCACAGACAGCGTCAGGGTGTCTTTGTTCTCCAACACCCCAGTGAGCCAGCTAGAGATGGCCAAGAGGCTGGGAGTGGACACAGCCAGGACAGATGAACTGAATATTCCATACCATGTAACCTCATGAACAGCAATGAAAACTGAGGGACAGTCCTGACAAATTAGCCCTTGTCTAGAGACTCACAAGGCATCAGTCTGCTTCTGGAAGGTGGTGTGATTGTCTTTGCATCTCTTGGAGAGTGTGAGTGTCCCACCTCTATTCCTTCACTTTATTTAAACTCCTTTTATTTTGAGTCACAAGTTTTTTCTTGGTTTTGCTTCTTCAATTCTCTTCCCCATCCTTTTCAGGGCAGGAAGTGAGCAAGTGACTGGGCTGGTTCTTGGGTTTATGAAACTGTCTAATTTTTCTTTACAGTGCAGACACCTCCAGTTCTATTGCATCTGCAGCAAAGATTGTTATTTTTAAATTTACAATGCAGTAACATTCCATACATTTTCACCTTACATTAAGCAACATATCAAGGGTAGTATCTGACCAGCCTTCACCATATGTTTCATTACTTTGCATAATTCATCTAAGGCCTTTTCTAGAACACAATTGTGCTAAAAGATGTTTACATAAAGCATTTTGACTTCAATATTACAGTTATCAAGAGAGAAAGGTCCTTTAGAGATTGACTTTTACATGTCAGACACTTCATCTGCATTTGTAGTTCTGTCATTGCAACAGTTGTTTTGTGCCCTTACAGGAACTCCTTTCATTTACACTGCACTCAAGAGGTAATAACAGCAAATCAGTCTTGCTACTGTAACTGTTTTTCTGTACAGATTTCCACTCCTTTTCTAACATTCCTTATTTGTTCTTTTATTGGTTTCTGTGTACTAGATAAACTCCATTAATAAACTAGGAAAATCTAAAGAATGTTTCCTGACAATACCTCCCCAATTAGGAGCCCTTACAGACAGAAGTACATGCTCTGAATCATAGTCTCCCACTTTTGTCTTTGTTAATTTTCATCTGCCACCACACTACTAAGAATCTCAGGCTGGTTTAACCCTTCTGGAGATTCACACAAGCTCTGTTTTGATTCATCTAAATTAAACTGAAATCTGAAATGTTCAGCCATTTGTAAACCATACACTGCATCTTATTCAGTCTCTCTTCCCACAGAATTTATGCATTTCCCTCATTCTAATGGGAGGGGAGGTGAGGAACAAAAAGAAGAGTATGGCAATAATAAGACAATCTTCATACTCTTATGTAATGTACTTTTCACAGATGATTCACAAAAGGTAGCAAAGGAAATGCTGTATCCAATTTGCATTTACCCTTTATTTTAGCGTTGCCATATGACAGCTAATTTATTCTTAATGAAGACTAGATTTTGTTGCAGAAGATAGAACCTTCTTGTGGAGTAACCATGAATCCACTGCAATCAATTTTAAACAACTCTTGCTCACATGAATTGGCACAGAATCAATTATTAACATGCCTTTAAAGATTATTAATGAAGTGCTTCTAATGTGGATTCAACCACTTTTCATTTCAAAGGCACCATATTGAGTACTTGAATAATTTTCTCTGCTTCACTTCTGAATTTAAAAGTGACTTAATGTATAGGATTTAAACAGGAAATATAAATTAAATATTTTGTGACTGATACAAAGTCATATCTAATTTAAGATCCTACACTTAATTCTTACACTGTATTCATTGTTTAATCTGGGAACACATCAGTGGTTCCATTACAGTTTGGATAAGTGATGTTCAGGACACATGCCACTCATCAAAAGCCTGAGCTTTACTTCTGAGAATTCAGATTAAAAAGGGAAAGCAAAAAACATCTGGCAGCAGGAAAGTCATGCTACGTAACATGCAGGACCCAACAATCCACAGGGAATTCAGATCTCAGCTCTCCCCTCCCTGCACTGATCCTTAGCATCTCAAATCCTTCAAAGCTTGATTCACTCAAATCCATATTGCCACTACTTCTACATGGAATTTTACTTTCTATACAGAGATGTTGCTTACAAGGAAAGGTGAAAAAAGATTACAGCTGTCTTGAAGAATTGAAATAATTCCATCCTCCAGTTTCCTTATCATTAGAAAATTGGTGTATCTCAACAGTACAGAATCCCTACTGAGAGTTTCTAAACTCCTATGCTATGTAATCAGATGGCTGTCAAAATAGCATACCAGGTCTTAAATAAAATCCCACAAATAAAACCACTAAAAGCAGGAAGCAATCAAAAAAGCTGTTCAGATTAAATACAAAGAAAGGAAAAATAGAATTAATTAATGACTTCCATAGGGCTTCATTGTTCAGAGGTGCTGAAGTTAAAGAGCCCATATATTAATATTAACAATTTCACTCTATATGTATATATATATCAAATAGGGATAAACAACCTTATATAGGCTCAATTATCAGAATTAGGAGAATCTCGGATCAGAGATTTTATTTCTCTTCACTTCAAAGCTTAGAGGAAACCTGGGATAGTGTTTGGTCAGTGATGTTTTATGTTCTGTGCTAACCTAAAGGTTAGGCAACAAAATTACAATAGTTCCTCCCGGCCATATACTCTGTTACACCCTCAAATATGTTATTCTACATTTTGCTCTGTTATTGTTCATCATGATGCTGTCACACCCTCTGGATACAGGATTTGAAAGCAACAAATATCAGAACCCAGAAAGCAGAGAAAAAGCAATTCAACAGAGAGCCTCAGCTAAAAGCCACAAATACATCCCCTGAAATACCAACCAAGTATCTGTTACATCTCTAACTTCCTTCAAAAACTATGACAAAAAAAAACAAACAAAACACCAACCTCTGATTTATATACTCCATAATTTGAGATGATTACTGATCTCTGCCTTTTTTTTTTCATATGTTGTACTTTTGATCAAATACCCTGACAAGAATTAGTTTTTATATTTCTTCATAAAAAAACAGGGTTGATGGGGGGGGGGGCTTACGTATTGGGGAGGGGGGGAAATAATTAAATAAATAAAAAAGGATATACCCAGGGCATTTGCATCTTATTTCATATCTTAAAGAAGTTATGTAATGGTACAAATTAGAGGTGACCAGCACAGTCTTCTTCCATTTACTGGCTACATTCTTATTTATTTCTTCAAGAAACATAGGCCTAGATGCAACAGGTTTGACTTGTTAGCAAGGAGAAATACCATCCAGGACACGGAGCTAATTCACTGTTACTGCGTTGTGTTGATTATTGCAAGTGAATATTCACAGACCCTGGATCACTAACAGCCCACAGACTCCTTTTGCCTAATACACACATACACAAGTGTTTGGATTCCCCTGCTCCTTTTCATTGGATTAGCTTGGCAATTGCACAAAACCAGTACAAGACTAGAGCTGACTTTTTTCTTATGCAAGGAACATGCTGGAAGCATGTAGTTGGTTAACACTGGGAACTGTCATTAGAAAATGATAGAGCCAAGTCTGCAACAATATTACAGTTCATAGATATTAAAATTGTGGACAAATTTTTTAAAAGTATCAATTCTAACAAAATATTATCTCTGTTAATTATCTTTGCTATCTATTTTAACCATACAGCAGAATTTTATCAAGTATTTAATGGAACTCTGCACCTCTATTGATTTAGTATCAACAAGTGTTTGTGCAGCATTTTTGCTAAAGAATAGCTGGGGGATAAATTTAATTTAGTTGAAACAACATAGCCAATTGAAAAGTAGATTATGCTAGATTTGCTAGTTTGCAAGGCTGGAGGTCATACTTATGTCAAACAAAATCAACTTCTAAATATTACACACATGAAAAACAATACATTCTTAAAATAAAAATTATGTTCAGGATTTTTATATGAATAAAATCACAAGAGAAAAATAATTACATATATAATAAAACAACAACTGGACAACGTTGAAGGGCAACCATGAAAAAAAAAAATAAAAAATTCAGCAAGGAGACTTATAGCTACTATTTCAAGATATATTTCCTAAAACTGAAATATAGCTCAAAGTTTATGGATGCAACAGCTTTTACCTCAGGTATGCTTTGCTTGATCTGATTCTGCTAGCGAAATACAAATGTTTAAAACACAAAGAGAAAAAGAAGGAAAAAAAAAAAAAGGTATCTTTTTTGCTAAATTTCACTTCTCTCATGCCAATAAAAGCACTAGGAGCGAGATTTCCAAACGTCCTAATTTCTTTATGCCTGTTGAAAAATTAAGTTTTTTAAATTCATGTTTTCTGCTGAAGCAACAAAACACCCTGCTAATAAAGAACTAAATCCACACAGCTTCTTACGCAGCTCTGAGCTTCTTATACAGCTCTGAGCTTCTTCACGCTGCCAAGAACTACATAAAAGGAAGGCTGCTGTCTTCATGTGCTGTGACAAACCACATGGCCAGGGAGTTCAGGCTGAAACAAGGCAGTATTTGTTAAAGGCATACTAAACTACCCATCCCCAGCTCATGCTAACAAGCTAATATATATTACACTAACTTGCAAACAGGCAGTTTTGGGCTGTAAACATGTATGCATCTTTGGGGATAGCTAGAGAGAAAACAAGAGATACAGCTCTGGAGGATAGGAGTGCTGAGGGAAGGTTAATAGCAGGACCAATTTGTGCTATGTTACCAATCCTCATTCAGAAACTGACTCAGTTTTTCTAAATAACACTGCAGAAATAAAATACCTCTGTGTGTGTTCTCTCTAAACTTTATTCAAACAGGGAACATCCAGAAAAGCTCAAAATCTCAAAGCCTTGCTTACCAACTGTACTTGTACTTGACAACTGTACCTGTTTCTTTATTGTACAAGTTATAGCAGCTTTTTGGTAGAAAAAGGTTAAAAGAATGGGAATTCATAGTACATTCAAAAAAACAAGAAAAAGCAAGCAGGATAAAAGCTTCACTTCTTTCAGTTTCATTAACAAGTATAGTACTTCTGTAACAACACCACAGCTCCAATACCCTCAGACCTAAGAGTCACATCAGTAATGTTTTTGATTCCAAACCAGTAAGGAAAGAGTTAAGTATAGTATTGTACAAGTTGAAATTGTATGAGATCACTTAAATATTTCAAAGACAGCAGGCTATCATTTAGTTTACATAAATGATTACTGTTAAAAGTATTTGTCAAGCCTTGCAATAGTAATTGGGCTATTAAAACATTGCTGAAAACCATTACATAAGAATCTACCTAACTGGAATTCTTCCTTGTACACCTTTCCAAATCAGTGCAATAGTGTAAAAATGTAAATTATTTCTTGTCAACAAATGTTTCCTAGAGGTGGGAAGAACTCTGAATGTGCAAGAAGTTTGGTTGACAGCATTGCTACTGATCCAGGATTAAAGTTGCAAGGAGCTGGGGGAATTAAGAGACTCCAAAACACTAACATTTCTTTTCTTACACAGTCAACACTCATGAAAAATTGTTTATTTAGTCACGGACGAGAAAGCTCTTTTGTACATTGTGCATCTTTCTAACTTAATCTGGGACTTATAACATTGCTCATTTCTGCTGCCTTTATTCTTTGAAATACAGCAGTGGAGTGAAGCTCGGTTTATCAGTGCAGGGCTCCCTGAAGACTTAACAATGCAGACTGCATCATCCGCAGGCTATTATCACTGCAGATGCCTGACACAAATACATTAAGATACTGAACATTCACTGCAGGCTTTGGAGATGGTCATACGCCCTCTACAAGGTAAAATAGGAAGAAAACAAGACAAAACATAGGCTTTTCTCAGCTGTTCACCTTAAGAATAAAGGAAAGGTAGACAGCTTCTGGTGATAAAAACACTTATATACTTATTGCAAAAGTCTTATAACTGAATATCGATGAATAGCAACATTATGTAGGTGCAGCCTTTTTGCAATTAGACAGTTATGTAAAATGTTCAAGTGCTACCCTCACGAGCTCTGCTACTCATCTGCAGATTCAGAAAAGTAATTTCTAGGAATTAAACTGGACACAAGCAGCAGTTAAAATCTGTAACGCAATTAGTAACTTGGTATGTGCAAAGAATTTTGGATAACTAGTTTTTCACTGTATTTCCATTCAGATTCCTGTTGTGTGGTGTTATTTTTCCTCTGAACAAATAAAAATTCTTTAAGAAAACATTATTAAATACTACAGATATCTGATCCTGTCAAACACTACTTGCTAAAAACCCTTCTTGCTTAGAAGTCAGCTGAAAGATTTTCCATGAACTGCAATGAATTTTAGAACAGGAATTTGAAGTCAGCAGTCTATTTAAAGTAAAAAGACAAGGAAGGGGAGGGAGGGGGGGATGGGGAGGATAAGAGAATTATGTAATTCTAATATAAGATTATGACATAGAATCAGATTCACATACTGCAAGAAGTTGCTATCAGATAATGCTAACATCCAGGGCATCCCAAAACATGTATTACAAACACAGCTTTAATTTAGGAACACTTTTTTTCCACCTAAACAAAGACATTCAGCAAAGCAGCAATATGAACAGTGCTAAGCAACACATTTTGTTCTGACAGACACTGAGAACAAGATTCCCTCTTAGAGGGGCTGGTTATCTAACTTAGGTACCATTTCACAAATAAGTATAAATCAATATGGAGCTTATATACCATGACACAGGACAAAAACAAGATTGATAATCACATGGCTACTCCGCCTGTATCTGTGTAATTCAGGTGTCTCAATAAAAAGCTGTTTTAATTATTAACTTCTAATGACGTGCTTCTCATGGTAAGTGGAAATGTAGGGCTTTAATCAGGAATGCTGAAAGAGGAAAAAGGAGTCCTGCAACAACTTCCAATAAAGGCTCCTGCAAAGGTATAAAATGGCATGCAGACAAAGCTTGAGCAGCACCATAGAAGTCCCTAGAGCATAAAGTTAAGCACAGTTAAATCTCTGCAGAATCAAGATGGTCCTTAGCAGGTATGTAGGAACGGGGGGGCACAAAGTTAAAGGACCAGAGATTAAAATGACCATTCATTCTGCATGATAAACTCGCTCCTTTTATTCTGATTAATGATGCATCACTATATGTAGTTTACACAGCTGACATAAGGGTTGTGGATTTCACATGAAATAGTACAATTCTACTCACATCATTAAGGCAATGGCATTACTTTAACGTAACTATCTACCGAAGGAAAATAATATAAAATTATGAAAAAAGTATTTATTTCTGGTAATTTATGAATAAATTATACTGCAATAAGCTCCATACTACTAGCATAATTGTACACCCAGAAAGGCATGCATACAGCAAAGGAAAATTAGGGAGGATGTACTTATTGGCCATTTAGCTTCCAAGGAAAAAGACAGTTTCTTTCTCCAGGCAATTACTATTACAAATATGGAATGTAATAAAATATTGGAAGAGAACTGACACATAAGGCTGTATTAAAAGTTTTTAATTAGTTGGTTATATAGCTAAAGAGTAAATTGAAATTCATATTGAATTATGATTGAAATGGGACAGAGTCCTCAAGAAGAGTCAGAACTTGTCATTTTAACAGATTTCCAGAAGAGCTTAGCTCCTGCACAAGCACAATTTAAGAGGACAAAACCCAAACCAAACCAAACTAAACAACCACAACGAACCAACCAACCCTCTGCAAAATGATTAACCAATACATAGTTTAAGTATTTTAGGAAACACTTTAAAAGATGCTCAAAGGAGTATTTGATAGCAGATGAACACGCCAAAAAAACCTGACCATTTCCTTTAGTAGGGTTAATATAAGACTTCCTATCTCCTCTATAACTTAAGGAACCTACATGCCATATAAAAATCTTTGCACACTGCATGGAATTTTTGACATTATACAATATTTCTCTGTCTACAGCTGTAGTTCAAATCTATTTTGTTTTCTACAGTTTATCTCGATCTTTTGTAGTGAAAACAGAAACACCTGCATACCTTGCTAAAACATCATTTACTTTGTCAACAATTTTGCAAAACTCATCCATTTCCAACTATACTTTCACAGAAAATACAGTAACACTTTTGAAGAAATAACTAAAAAATCTTCTTCTATTTGCTAAATTAAGCTGCATAACTGTAAGAAAAGCTAAAAAATAATCTAGCAACTGAGTTCTTTCCAGGAATCCATCAATCATTATTTCAAAAACTGTTAAAGGTTAATTTGACCAGTTGGAAATGTCTCTTGCACTATTGAAACTCATTAGGCAGAATCTTGCCAATTAGACCAGGTGCATTCTTATTTATAAATGTCCTAATTCTCACTCACATGCATTCACTGTGTTGCACATACAGCTTTTTAAAAAGTTTTTAAAAAACCCACAAAAAATAAATGCATAAAGAAAATGACTTAATGGGCAATGTGCAGCAAATGAATTATCCAGAGGATACAAACTTCTCATCTAAGTGAGCTCAGATAGTAAAAATTTCCAGGCTCAAGATTTAGCAGCTATTTGTTGGAGAATCATCTAACTCCTAAGATATTATTTTAATTGTGAATTTAAAAGGCAGAAAATTGACACAAGTCAAATACATATCTGACCATACAAAACAGATCTCCTATGCTTTAATAAGAATCTCTTTACACATACAATTTTTACTTAACTTCTGACTTCCTAAATGATTTTGCTCCAGAATTCATATCTCATTCTAATGATATTCTGAAAAAGTCCTGCTTCACCATTAATCGTCTGCCTCCCCAACATTCTCACTAATACATCACTGAACTACTGAAACTACTTCTGATAAAACAGCAAAGGTCAGCTCATAAAATGATAAAACTGTGGTTTGGACTTTTTTTTTTGGTGAATGCTGAAATATCACAAAATCATTGGTGAGTTCCTATTATGAAAAAAGAAGCGCCTCGATACACTGCATCCTGTGATCAAGTTCTCAGATGTTTCCTAAAATATTAAAAAGCCCTTCACATATTTACCTGTAAGAGGTTAGGTAAAATACCAGTGAATATTACATTGTTTACGAACTAGGGATTCTGGTTCAAAATCTCACTGTGCTAGGCACAGCAGAGAAGGAACTCAATCCCAGAAGGCTCAAATCTGCATATCAGATGTAACAAACATACAGATGGAGGTGAAGTGGGCTGGAAAGATGAATAGATCAAAGGATGAATAAAAGAAAAACAATTTCATTGCATATCCACCCCCTTCCAAAGCTTAAGGATAAACACATACAACTCTTCTTCAGACTAAGAAAAATAAATGCAACTACCAGGTCAGGGTTTTTCCACTAAAATAAAATTTTCATTTTGTTTCAAGGAAAATCAGGTGCTATAATACTAATAACAGAATCATAGAATAGTTTGGGTTCAAAGGGACCTTTAAAGATCATCAAGTCCAATCATCCTGCAATAAGCAAGGACATCTTTAACTAGATCAAGTTGTTCAGAGCCTCATCAAACCCAACCTTGAACACTTCAAGGGATGGAACGTTTACCACCTCTCTGGGCAAACAGTTCCCGTGTTTTACCACCCTCATGGTAAAAAGTTCTTCCCTCTTGCCTTAATGATAATAAATATAGCACATATAAACTTTGGGTTTACTTGGAAGAAACCTCTTCATTTCCCCTGGGAAAGTTAGAGACACTTCCCACCCTTCTCTGCTCAGAGACACCCAGAGGGCTTGGTCCCCAGCTGCATGCCAGCGGAACTGCCCCACTCTTTCATCTGACATAATAGACTCCCAGAATTTCCAAGTCCCTTGTTCCCTACTTTGCAGGCTATGCTGCCAGGCTGGCAGCCTTCCTGCTTTCTGGCATTCTCTGCCTTTTTCTGCCTACTGGGCTGCCAGATTTGCCAGACCACCAACCAAGCATGGTGCCACATGGGCTCCTTCTGACAACTGCCCGGCTTTACAGCAAGGCGTGCAGACTTTCTGAGATTCTGTCCTCGGTTACTTCAAATCCAAATAGAACTCCATTTTCAAGTCACAGGGAAAGCTACAAAATTCCAGCAGTATTTCTTTTGCTCATGAAGGAAAATCCCAGTTCTTACATGGCTCTGCCCCTTCTGCTGTGATGTAAAGGCTATATTCAGATACTCTTCTTTTCTTCTATGCTTGAGAAGCACTGGAAAAGAAGCTTTTATATAAATACAGAAATAGTGCTCTAATCCCCAGGTTCCAGGCATCTGCCACTGATAGTCACTGCTATCTGCCAGGCTGCAGTGTGTTTGTGAGCATCATATGAGCGTTGGCAAGACACACAAGGTCTCTCTGCATCTTGCCAATGTGACCTTCTGGTAGGTGAAGAGCTATCCTGGGTTACGTCACAGGCCACTGTGGTCAGAAATAGTCTTGTTTCCTCTCATCTCTGATCTTTCTCCTTCACTGTATCTTGACTCTGTCCTTTTTTCTAGTGAGAAACAGTTTTTCTGTTTTGCCTTACTAGTTCAAAGTTGTCTACTTCTATTTCAATTAATGCCTTTTTCATTAACTTTTTAAATTGCATTATGGAAACACGGCTCATCAATTGAAGCTAAGACATTAAATACAAGTCTACAGAAATTTGTTAAAACCTGTCCACATATCTAGATGATTGTTCCACATGGTAGAAAAAAAGCTAAAAGAAGCATCTTTAAAGGAAGATTTTCAATATCCATTATTTATGGGAGCAAAAAGAACATTTCCCTCCTCACCCAAGAAACAGGGATGAGAGCCAGTTGATTGTTGGTTGTTTGGGCAGGAGCATGTGCTTTTCCAGCTTTGCAGCAGCTGCTCTTTTGATCCCCTCTACAATGCTTTGACCTAATACTTATCTACTTTTTATTTCTCTTTTCCCCACTCCCTTATAGTTAAGAAGATTATAAAGCAACATAAAGACAAGGTTGTGCATCTTAATCTTTTTGTGGACAATATTGAGGAAAGGAGCTTACAGATTAAGTTTTCTTAGTACCACAATGGAAAAGCATGTTTTAGGCAATTTCCTTAGAAAAGGCTGAGCACATCAGACCTCACAAGCTGAGTAAAGCCCATCCACCAACTTCTGAGCACTGCTGGCATGATGGAAAAGGGGGAGCTGTTGTAACAGGCAAGATTAAGGATTCTGCAGATGTCACTCTTCTCCCTGAGTCACCACAGACACAATGCCTCAGAATAAACTTTCTGATCTCTTATCAGTAGCGTCAGTTTTAATGAAACATTTAAAAAAATTAAAGTAGGTATAGGTATATTGTGTTACCCTTCATCAGAGTAGAAGGCCTAGTCTTGAATAACATTTGGGTAATGCTAAACTCTCCCTTCAAAAATTCCTATCACAGCCCTTAAGTGCCAAGTTACATAACTGTAAACTGCTCAATAAATACTTATTACAGCAATTTTTTGCACTCATATGACTATATAAACCTCTAGCCACAACTAACAGTTACACATTCAAAGGCAGCAGTAAACAAAATTCCATCACCTTTTAAGGACTACTAAATGGCATCCTTGGTAACAGGCTGAGAAGAATTGCATTCAGCTACCAATTGCTTCCAACATAACGAGAGTCAATTATTGTTCTGTTATTTCCTGGAGTCTGTCCTAAAGACTCACTCCAATGTAACTCCTGAGGAGCGATATGGCAGAGGAATCCTCTACTCTTCTGTAAGCAAGAGTAAATAACTCTGCATCGTAAAACTGGAAAATTGGGATATCATAGAATTCATTTGCACTCATACAAGCTTAAGTAACCAGCTGTTAATCAGAGTGATGTGGAAGTGTGAGAGAGAAAAAAATAAATAAATCCTCCTATCTTAAAACTTGACAGGTTATCTGTTTAAAGGTAATAACCTTAGATAACCTCATCCTTACAAAAAGCTCTCCCACAATGCTGACAATACAATCTATGTAGATGCATAGATAAAGTGTCACATTGCTCAGCTTATCTGTAAAAGCATACAGAACATAACTGATATTTACTCTCAATTTAACCTCATGCACTCAAAAGAAATTTGCAGACTATCTCTGTGTCTTTCTCCCTTACTCTTCATTTTGTATATTTAAAAGCAGTTGAATCTTTCCAGCATTCCATCAATAATAAATTATCAGGACACATCCTAATTTAGATATCAATGTCTGAAAGACTAGCATAGTACTTTCATAAGCATAGCAAACCTTTTGCCAGCTATTGCCACTTTTTCATTATTATTAGAGATCACCATTTATTACTGAGAGGCAGAGCAATTAATACACAAGAACCTCCAAAAATTAATTCAGAAAATACTATTAAGGGTGTAGAGAACCTTACAACTAAAGGTGAAGGGTGGACTGAAAAAGCAACATTCTTTTTCACTATGACCCTTTCAGAAGTTTTCCCTATACATAGATACTTGTACATATACATCCCTCTATCCTATGGGATTTTTAGGGACTTTACAGCATCCTTCAGGAGCGATGACACAATATGCTGTTTTGCTGGCATTACTTCCCAGGAAGAAATAGAGATGCTATGGGTTCCTAGAGATGCTAAGGCAAATCAGGAAAGGCATTCAAAAACAGAAAAGGAAGGAATATTGATTACAGTAATTTAAGAAAAGGAATTATCAACTCATTATTACCTCAATGGCTTGGAATAGAAATACAACAAATATGGATCTTGTATGAAAACTGTCTCGAGGGTGATATGCTAAGTACTCCAGTTTTTGTTTCTTTCTAGTGAAAAAAAACAATCTGAATAAGTGGACAGAAACAAAAACAAAACTTCAGGAAAGCTCCTGGGCTTTTTCTTCCACCTTTGGTTGTATCATCACAGACATCATCTGAGAGTATGCACCAACTTAGTAAGATCCACTTTTACCATAGGTCTCTCCTGTCCCTCATCTTTGTACCTAGGAGCAGCCTGAAGTCCTCTTCTGACAATTGGAAACCCTCTCCTAGTTGCCATACTGAGCTTATCCAGGGTCAGTTTATTTTTGGTTTAGCCCCAAGAGTGTCCTTAAGTAATTCTTATCCTTCCCTGATGTTTACCTCTTCAACATTTATAAAGGCCACAATCTAAGTTTTTATTGTCCTAGGCTAAACAAGCCAAGCTCTTCCAAATGACTCATACAAGTCACTCCTCTGCAATAATCAGCTCATAGCCTTTACTTTTACCTGTGTCAGTTTAAATTCACACTTCTTGAACAACAGGGGAAGAACAGCAGGCAAAATTACAGCAAAATTCTCCTCAGTGACTTTACATTTTGAAGATACTTTGCCTGGCATCCTACACTTTCATTTCCCTTCTTCATAGCTATATCCCACTACTAGTTCATACTGAGCCTCACTAAATAGGTGATTTTTATGCCTTGTGCAGGTTTTACAAAAAAAAAAAGTAATCCAATTTGAAATATTTCTTCTTTATCTACACTGCCTGTGCAAGTGTGCGAAAGTAGTTCAAGACTTATTCTTGATATTTTTATCATTACTAAAAAAAGATATGCAATTTTCTCTGTACATTCACCACGGTTTTTTTCCCCACTTCAAGTAAGTACTTCTATTTTCTCCAACTATGAAGCTTTCAACTGTACAACACCATTTACACTCTGATCTGGAACAAAAGGAAAATAATTGAAGTTATCATCTTCAATACACTGATAAATAGACTTACTGGAAGTAGTTAAGAAATTGCTAGATTAACTAGCAAGAAGTAAGTTCAAGACTAAAAGTTTCAAACATTAACTATTTGGAAAGAGAGAAAAAAAGGAAAAGTCTAGCAATTAAATAAAACCTAACATCTATCACGTAAGTCGATTTTTATTGCATTAGACCAACCACACTGATTAACAGCTTGAGAATGAAACGTAACCAAAAAGTAATAACAACTATGGGCTTAAATCAATTGTGCAACATTGCATATTGAGAAAACAAAAAAAACAACAAAAATAAATAAAATAAAATAAAATCCCACACCACCAGTCCTTCAACTATACAAGGAATTGACTCAATTCTCCAAATCCTACAAAACAAATTACTTTTAAATTACTGGTTTTACCATTACCTCAGCTAGAGTGCTCAGTGAAACAAATGTGAACCTGGGGAACAAGTGACTCTTGAGAATTCCCTTGTATAATCTGTACAGTGGTTTCAAACCCTGTTCCTTGAAATTGGTATTAATGAAACAGGGAATTTCACTGAAGCATTACTGTCTTTTTGGTGCACCTCTGTTCCAAGCACATTTTTTTATTTTATCGTACAAACTAGAGGATAACAGCCAGTCTTCTCTGTTCTCCCTAGAATTTTGATTCCTTCAAGTCTATAAAAAGAAAATCTATATTTCTAACTGTTCTATTGCCATTCACACTTTTCTATCTTTCCTGCTCTCTAGCCAGTTTCACGTTTTGATTTATGCTTCTGAAGGCAAGGCAACAAGTATACAATCAGGTGAGGACTACTAATAAACAAATAGGCTTTATATACTTTTTATTCTACTATACCTTAGTCAAGCATCTTCACCAGCCAACCCAGTCTTCTCTAATAGAAAAAGTGTTCCTCTCATTTTTTCAAAGCCTGAGAGAGGATCTTATCAATGCTTATATCTAAAGGGTGGGGGTGTCAAGAGGCTGGGGACAGTCTCTTTTCTGTGGCCTCCAGTGATATGACAAGGAACAACAAATACAAACCAGAAAGTTCCACCTAAACATAAGGAAAAATCTTCTTTCCTTTGAGGGTGACAGAGCACTGGAACAGGCTGCCCAGAGAGGTTGTGGAGTCTCCTTCTCTGGAGACTTTAAAACTACTGAGTTAGTTACATAGTTAGATGCATCTTTGTCACAGTCTTCTCATTTTCTTGGGATGTTCAGTAAGTTCTCATGCTAGGCAAGTAAACATTTAGTTCTCAAACACTATAAATTTTACTAAGGGCGGACTCATACTGTTCTCTAGCTGTTCACACTGTACTAGTTACACACATCGAGTGGTAGAGGGGGAATGGTGCGATGGAGGAACAGTCCCTGCAGGAGGCCAAACTTTGAAGAAGGAAGAGAATATCAGACTAAGTGGTTGGCTGCTTCTTTCCTTTCTTCCAGTTTTTGCTGCCTCCTTGAAGAATTTAGGACATACTTCACTATGTATCATAATAGCAGCTGCACAAGCATTGTCACACGCATGACCTGTTTGCTATTGCATTCACAGGAGCTGTGTGTACGTACACTGGGGGGCTTTAATTCAAGCTGCATTTTATTACAGAATGCAAGTGTGGCCAAGGGGATGCTTACTTCTCTCTTTATATCTTAAAAGGACTAATCCAAGGCACTCTCTTACTCAAGCAGTAATTTCATAATCCTCAAATGACCTGACAGCTTTACAGCTTCATCTGACACACTTTTTCAAGCACCATGTGACATTACACTGAGCCAAACTTCTTCTAATGTCTCACATTAAAGTTAAGCAATATCTCTCTGGAAGATACAGCAATTCCAATGGTAATTTAGAGTAAGAAATCACTCTCGGGAAGATCTTGGAAATAGCTGCATCATTCTGGTCGGATGGGAGTCAAGTGCTCAATGACCACGGGTAAAACTTGTTCTAATTTTTTAACCTAAACATCCCTCTAATTGATGGTAGCAAACTGCAAGTTCCTAACTTGCCAAATATAAGTCTGTATGTTGCTCTAGAAGCCATAAATACCAAATCCCCCACTGCTCATTCTTTAAAGAAAGGAGAATCATAATATATTCTGATTAGAATATTTTACAGATACTTTTTAAATACAAAATGAGACCCTTCTTTGAAAGATCTTAGACACAATCCATTGAGCCTAGAGAGGAAGGCTCTGCAGAAATGAGACTTGCTGCAATTTCCTACACTTGTTAGCTAAAGCACATTATACAGCTCAAGCATTTTTAAACAACCTTTCAATGTATCATTTCAAGAGATTCATCTCTTTTCTCTGATGTTTTTGCTTGACATTGTTTAGTATCTTCTGGGAAACTGGAATGTCAAGTGCTTTTTTTTTGTAA
This sequence comes from Chloroceryle amazona, assembly GCA_027560015.1. Taxonomy (NCBI): domain Eukaryota; kingdom Metazoa; phylum Chordata; class Aves; order Coraciiformes; family Cerylidae; genus Chloroceryle; species Chloroceryle amazona. Next base: position 79,924 of record JANHFX010006430.1, read on the forward strand.
AAATGAAATATGTAAATGCCCTTTTCAAAGGCCCTCCATGCTAATAAATTCATAAAGTATACAGTAGACATTCTTTAGGCATAGACATCACTCTATGATTTCAGTGGAGCTCCTGAATACTACAAGTAAGGGAGAAGACAGGGTCCCTAATGATGATAGAGAGTGCCTGGGAGTACTCTTAAGGGAGACAATCCCCAACTAACCTGTCTTACTCTCTCAAAGAGCCTTACCTCTCCTAGCAACATGGAAGACACTGGAAGTATTTGCCAATGTAACAGCAAGGAGAAGCAGTACCGAACTTAGTCAAATGTGGCAATTTAAAAGAGGGGTGAAAGGATGGTATGTGATCTTCTAGGTCAACTGACTGGTTTTTTGAAATGGAAAACCAGGTAGGTCAGCAAGAATCATCAGACTGGTCCAGTGAACATGATGCTGATCAAACTCCAAGACTGATTCCTGTTTCAGGTCATGGAGTGGTACTCCCTGATTAAGAGAACAGTGCCTGTGACGCAATAGCACCAAGAAGTAAAACTCACCTGAGAAGGCAAGTTTTAACCACCAAAAGCAGAGAAAAGAAAGAGGCAAGATGATTACTTCTCCACCACCTTAAGATACTTAGACGAACTGAGTCTAAGAAAATTGATATTTAAATATATGCCATATTTATGTGGCAAATATATGTGAACCTACACTCTGCAGAATATAAAACTATTTAACTGAACAAACACTTTGACTACTAAGTAGAAACATCTCTGTCAAGATGTGTCATCTGAGAAATACCATATACTTAACTCCAAGAGATGATTTTGCCTTTATCAAAAAGGCACTTTGCTTCTTGCACATTCTTAGGCTTCAGAGACCCAGTGTATAGTGAATGTCAGAGTAAAACCTTGCTTTCAAGTTACAGTGCTCTTGCTTATATATCTTAAGTCAACACGAGGGCAGCAGAAACAGCTGTTTTCATGGTTAATTAACAGAACAGAGACGATTCTGTTGTGGGACTTTCATTTTCATTAGAAATCTTTGATTGTAGTCAGCTGAATGAAAATCCAATCTGTCTGAGAATAATAAAGGACAAGGCCCTCTGGCAGATGAAATTGCCTTAATTAAGACTATATACAACCTAACTAACAGATGCAATTATTAATATACGGAATTGTGCACTTCCACCAGCAAGGTTTTAAATGCAGTACAAAGGTTTTTACACAAAAGTAACAGGGAAAAATAAAAAAAAAAACTTTTCATGAATCTTTGAATGATAGTAGAATAATCCATATGAACAGACATTGCATAGAATAAACCTCTCATGCAATTCTTGAATTCGTAAAAACAGATTAGAGAAGAAATAATTTAAGCCTTCATATATGGAGAGGGGGAAGAGAGAGTGCAGTTACTGTCATGATAGTTTTTCCTTTTTGAAATACTTACTAGGGCTGAGCAGCTTCATGGCAAAATGCTTCACAAAACATTCAAATGGCTGAGCATGTCCCAGGGCTGCACCAAAGCCACATAACTCTTGTCACCACTAGCCACAGTTATCCTTCCACTAATTTCACATAGGCCCCACTTTCCATTTCTGCACCATGTCTGACACCATCACAGGAGCATGCTGACACACAGCAGGTAAATCTTACCATTAGGTTCAATTTATATTTATCTAATTAGAGTACAGCTCTATCAAGAGGATAATAAAGCAGGGGAATGGCTGCTGCACTGCAGCTAAGACAATGCTCCCTGCTAGGGGTGCTGCACTTACAGAAACAGATGTAACATGGATTTCCCAGCCTAATAACCTGATAACAGATCATGTGACCTCCTGATTATATATACATACATATATATATATATCTGTTGTCGTGTTACCAGGTGCATGAGGTCTTAGCTGCTGCCAGAGAAAAAACTGTTAGAAGAGAAATACATCAGACTGGAAAAGACAGCAGAAGCACAATGCACAAAAGAGTCTGAACTATTTAAATGATACATTTCTAAAACAGACCTTTTCTTCCACTTTTCTACTAATTATGCTTCCCACCACCAAACATCCAATAATTATCAACCTGCCATCACCCTGATTGCAATGGATACAGTTCAAAACAAAACATGCAGTGTTCATATCACTAAAGTAATAAAGTTTTGACATGAAATTTTGAAATCAAAATATTAGCTAACAGTTTCAAATTAATGAATAAAAATCAAAGAACTATTCTGAAACTCTATCCCTCTTCCCAATTTCTTACACAAAGACTAAAAGAACTATAATCAAAGCCTGAATTCCTGACTAGATCTAGAAAACAAACCACTTCTATTTTACAGTGCCTGTATTACTAAGAGATTTTATGGCTTAAAGTCAGGAATACTTGAACACTGCTTTTCAACGTACTGTTGTGGCAATTATGGTGCTTATAAGCAAGCAAAACAAATGCCATCAATGTACTCGGGAGGATCCTTAACACAAAACAATCAGAACCTTTCCTGGTGTTTCTCACAGCTCATCGTTAGTTATTCTGAATCCTAACACCCTACTATCTTGACCAACGTTCAGTTCACCACTCAGATGGTGTTCCATTAGGAAACCAAGATAAACTCTAGCATGTCTGCTATTTGTGAGCCTGGAAATTCTCGCGAACCACTGTCTATTTTTAAACACATTCTTTAGATGGAAAGTACTGGCATGCTGTAATTTTTTCCCTAATGAAAGGCAGTATCCAACACATTCTGACTGTCATGAACACACTGAATTGTCTCTCTGTGACAATCTGGTCTGTGAATATATATAGTGCATATATTGCTAGGTTACATATAGCTGTTGGTGAGAGAGTAGGGTGAACGACTAAACAAACCCAACAGTGTATGCTTCGGAGAAAAACTAATGAGAACTTCAACACTGAATTCCTGAAGAGACTCAAAAAAAACTGGCATTAGTTCTTGCCTATAGGTATTTCATAGGTATTTAGATAAAAATGAGTGATTCATATTCCGTTACATCCTGTAGTATCAATACTCAGGTCATGGATTCTGCCCCCTTGAAGGGTCATTGCAATGTAGCTTAAAACTAATGAACTCATGGAAAAGCAAACTACATACAAAAAAGAGCTGCAAGATCTTGTACCCTGTTGGAAAGATGCAGCTCTGACAAAGTCCAGTAACAAAGGACAGTTGGCCAAGCAGAAATATAAACAGTGGTGGCTGCTACTGCTGCAATCCAGTAGCAGGTTAAGTCACCACATCCCCAGAATCAGAACACAGTTGACAGAGGGCGCTCAGTACTTGGCCACAGCAGCTGATATTATGCCTAACAGATCTTAGTCGATTTCCTCTGCCAAATAACATCTTCCCTGAGTTCCTCAGCTTTGATCCAACTCGCTCTGATCTGCATGCCAGTCTTGTCCAACACGCAGTAATTTTACCAACTGTTCTGCCTACACCAAAACAGTGCCATAAGCACTGCATTGCCTCTGCTTCCTAAATCACACAAGACACATTCACATTAGAAGTGGACAGTATAAATATGAAAGATTGATGAGAAATTTCTATTACTCTCCACCACACTTACGCTAACCAGAGCAGGAAGGTAGCAGTGAGGTAGTGAGGGAATTTGGGCTTCACCGGGATTTGCAGAACAGCACCACATGCACTCAGAGCTGTATTTAAAGGAAAACACCTGAAGCTGCAGTCTTTGCTTCTATTAAAAGCTATATTCTAATTTTGGAGTAGTAATTCTGAAATAGTTTAGTATAACAAAAGAAAACAAAAAAGAAAACAAAAAAATAAACATTTCAAAATGAGATGCTGACATTTTCCAGCTTGGGAAAAAGACACCTCCTGGTCCCTGTTCCTTCCTGCCACTCCCAACACTAACAAATGTTAATCAGAAAACACCAGTCTCAGATTACAGCTCTATCTGACTTAAATATTTTAATCACCACTAAATATACACACATAAAAGCCTGCATTCTGTTTCAAGCTTGCCTGCTCATAGTTTAACCTGCTCAGTGTCATTCCCAGATGTATTAAGATTGTTTTACTGCACAAAAGCAGTGTTGCATGAAGACAGTGTTGTCTTGTCCCTGACTACTATTATCTTCATCAAAACCTGATATAAAGAAGGGAATGAATTCTGCAAATAATCCATAAATAATTTTATGATGGGATTTGAAAAAGCATCACATTACTGAAAGGAGATAATGGCCAGATAGTGACTTTATGTTATTATTTTAGACCTAAGGCTAGATGAAGTAATGCATCACTGAAAATATAACTACATCCACAATAGTTTTCTAGGCTTTTATGTGACTTCAGGAGCAAATAGAAATTAACTGGTTTAGCTCTATAATGCCATTTGAACAGATGTAAACTGCAGAAACAAAAGTTTGCAGATCCAGTTGGTTAATAGCTTTATTGTATTAAGAAAAAGTAGAGCTCTCATTAGCCTGCCATTGTTTTCTGTTCTGAAAGAAATGAGCAGTATAATTTAGATGTAATCACACTGCAATCACTTCAGCATTTCTCTTCTCATTTTTTATCCCTATTGTACACCAGTCATTAAGGGTGTACATCCATTAACATTTGCCTTTTGCAAATCAGCAAGCACCTTTCTCTCAATAGAGCCGTCTTTTAGTCTCTGCAAAGAGTCACCTCTGTCTCAGAACTTCTATATTCTTGAATTTGCAGAACTTAGGAGAAAGGATGAAATTCACCCACATCGATCAAAAACTTGAGGTGATTTGGACTAATCTCTGTCCCCGTTTTCTTGACACTGAAGCCATAGCTGGGAGCCTTATTTCTGTAGACAGTCTCTCAAGATCAGCTGCTGTGTTTAACTCCGCTGATGGATGCTATTACAATGAGATTTTTAAGGAGAAAATGCTACTTTCTTGATACCTTAATTCAAGAAAGCACTGAAATGCATCCTGGCTACAAGCACGTACCTTAAACTTACTGGGCCTTGAGTCAAATTCTAAGTGTTTTTCTGAATCAAGAGCCAAAATTCATAAAGCAAGCCTGTTTAAAAAAAAAAAAACAAAAAACAAACCACCAAAACGAAAAAAAAACAGATTTGAATGACAGAAAAAGCACAATATCTTCTGTAGATCCTCATGACTTTGGTTTTATAGGCTTCCACCAAAGGAGTGACAGGGCTTTTTTATAATTTTTATTATTTTTTTGCTACATTTTCTTGCAGGACATTTAAGAAATAAATTCACCTGTGGCCACACTACCTTATTTCTTTTAATGCTACCAGTCTAAAACACTGATGAACAATTTGCTTTTTAAACATCTAATATAGAAGTTAAATGTAGAACCTGGAAATTAAGCAATTGGATGTGAATATAATGACCTCTTCATCCTCAACACCTACATACTGATAGAAAACTAGTGAAATTCTTCTAATACACACCTACTTTTGTATTCTAGTTTTGTCAAAGCACTACTGGAATTTACATGCAAAGCTAAATAAAGGAATGATGAAGAAAAAGTTCTCAGAGGAAAAATAGTTTGACACATAAAATACACCTGCTTATCTCTTAATAAATAATTAGATTTCTATTCATTAACACAATTAAAATGTAACATTCACTTTGTTCTCTATCTAATATATGCTTATTTCCAAAAAAAAACCCAGTTATTTATCAGAATTCAAACATAATTTAAGCAAGAAGCTGCATGTATGGCATAAGAAAATACTAAAACAGCCTTTCTTAATCACCTGGAAGAATTCATTCAAATATTCAAGTATTAAGAAGTAATATTAGTTCACCCACAGTCATCCTGATGCAATTCTTTGATGAATTTCTTATGTAAGCACATGCATATATTTATACATCCTGGACAGTTTCTTTAACCTAATTATACTCTTACATTAGTTTGTGGATACTGTCTGTAATGCTATTTTGCAGGTAACTTTCAGAATGTTATTTACATTGTTGGAAATGTACTCTTCCAATGGGGAAAACTTTTCACAAGGCCCCCTCAGAAGAGATGATTTATAGTCTTCACTACATTTTTCTCACTAAGTATTTCACAAGAACACTACTTTGCACAACATAATCCAAGTTACTAAATAAAGAGAATTAATAAATTAGAAGGCACGATTTCCTTTCCTTTACAAAGACACTCTAATAAAAATTAGTTATATTATTAATATTAGAGCTGTATGTTATATTCACTACTTCAAAATAGTGCATATCCTGGATATAACTTACTGTTGAGCTTGTGACGTTAAATTTCTTTGGGAACACGCCTGGGAGAAAGTAGTTAATTACAAGCCTCATTTCTTACAAATATAGCATGGAAAAAGAAACATTGTCCATAACTAAAACCATCGTCCCACCAGTTCGCAAGCTGTGGGACAACAGTATGTTTTTCTTCAATTTATTTTGGAGATATGGCAGACATTAGAATGATCAATATTAATTTTAGGCTTTCATTCCCACTTTTTCAAATCTATTCATGCTCCTGTTATTTCCTTTCAAGTGATACACAATTTTAGCCTAACATACTTCAAAAATAATGTGATGTAATGGACAAGATAAACTCTTTTTTTTTTAAATTACTACATGCAAGATTGAATTTCATCCCTATGCAAATAAATACTTTAACCCACCCCCATAATAACAGTATTGTCTAAGAAATTCTGATATTTGGACATTTTGCAGATTTTAAAACTGTACCTATTATTATCTATACCTTCCAAATTCTTTTAAATGCATAGGAGTTTTTGCTTCTTTCCACTGTGTACTTATTCTCATATGAAGTCCTCTTTATGGATAATAATTCTATCTTGCTGAAAAAATTTGGAAAAGATGTGGAATGAGTTGGGATGAAAACTTACATCCTCCAGGCAAAGTAGCAGGCAAGTAATGCACTATCTGACTGCCAGAATAAAAGGGCTGCTTCAATTTCCCTCTCAACACCCACTGCGATATACATCCGTGCTTCTGTTGATACATGTTTCTTATTTCCTATGTTATATATTTTCCCCATAGTACTGAAAGCAGTAGCATTTCTCTTTGTCCTTTTTTTAAAGGGAGGAAATCAACCCAAGCAAATGATGAGGTTACTCAGGTTTTGTAAGGAAAAACCTCCTTCAGAATTTTCACCATAAAAAATACGCATTAGTTTGCCTCAAGGCCTAGAAAATTAACTATCCAAAGGAAAAGGTATTATAAGATAATCCTTTCTATGTTATCAGAGATATATATACACGGTAAGATTTGTCCCAATCCAGTCATGCAATTAAAACAAACAGCTCTATTTCCTAATTTATGGTATAAATACTTGGAGAGGTCACCAAATGGCTCACTCATGCTTCTGCATCAAAACCAAAATAATGGGAAGTAAAATCATTTTAGAGGGCCAAAGATACCAATCACATCTGCTTTCTCACTCTGAAAAGAGCTTTCAAGGTTTGTTACATTTTGCCAAAGTATTTATTCCTAACTAAAAGGCAATTCTTCCTACTGTGAAAATCTCAGAATGATTTTTAACGAGCAGTAAACTTTCAACATCCAGTTTATTGTTTAAAGTTTGTGACCATTTTTGGATGTAATGCTAAGGAATGCTATGCAAGTGTTTCTCTCTCTAAAAATCATAAGATCAAACCAAATATATTTAGTTTAAATCAGTATCCAGGCAACACAAGAGTTCAGTAACAATGAGAAACTGTCTTTATTGACTCAGTCATCTGTTCATCTGCTTCACCATTCTAAACCTCAAATATTTTATTGTCTAGGAAAAACATGCTAGAATAACAATTTCCTATATATTCTGAAAAAAAATCTGATAGGGATGGTATCTGAATTAATATTAATCCTAAGCATCCTACAGAGAGATTATTCAAGTTCTAGTTTAAGGAGATGAATTACACAGTTGCCTACTTTTTTACAACTTCGGCAGCACAGAAATTGGGGGAAGCAGAAGCTATGTCAAAATCCTGCCCAGAAAAATGACACCAGCTTAAGTACCTATTCTCACAAGAAGTCCTGCAGATCTTTCTGCTGCTAGCAGCAGCAGCTTTACTCCTTCAGTCCTCTCTTGCAGCCTGCATAGCCAGCTGGACTCAAACCCAGGACAGAAATGGGCAGTAAATAAAAGGAGGATGAGTTAGTGTCTAATAGTTGACAGCACTAATGAACAGATGGAAAGTATAGAATCTAGTTCTTTCCATGAAGCACTATCACAGATCACAGAAAGGGAGTTCCTCCAGGTTTGATCAGAAAATCAGTTTGGGGTTTTGTAGTTGGTCTTTGGTTGGTTGGTTTTTTTACATTGAAAAAACACCATCTGAACAAAAAATTACCACTTCATTAAAGAGTTACTTAATTTTTCAGGGTTTTCTTCCATTATTTCTTGAGCAAAGAAACCTACTTCAGCTGTCAAGCTCACAAGTCATTTCACTACTCTTAACTCCAGCTCACTTTGTGGTAAACTGTAACTTTTCCTTAGTCCTGCTTTATTATTATTATGTCACTCTCACCTTTACTATCTTTAACCCATTTTATTCTGTCTAAAATGTGAATTGCATGCCCTAAAGACCAATAATTAGGGTTTGGTCCATAATTGTTGCTTGTTTTTTTATTATTATTTTAAATGAATCACCTAGCACAAAGGGTCCTCATCTTCCACTGAGGTTCCCAGCAGTTACCATATTAGAGACAGTAATTCTCTCCACATTCCAGATGGCAAGTGTCCCAATGACAGACAGAGTCCTTTTAACCAGCACACCAGGGTGACTATAATGACACTCTCGGGAAGTGTTTCCTGGAAAATGTTAAGGAGTTGGCAGATGGGACGGTAGATTTTAAGACTAACTTTTTGACATGAGTCAATTTGGAAGAATTATAGCTGCTGTGAAAGCGAGCTGTCTGGGGCAGAGAATTTCTAAAGATCTCTTCCAAGAGACAGTTGAAGTAGTCAGGAGTCTGTGCAGGGAAAAAAAAAAAAAAATAATTGAATCTGTACCTTCTCCTACATTACCCTGGCTTTTTCTTTTTACATTTTATTTTTTCTTCCCCCCCCAGTACTGTTATAGGACAGACAGAAAACAGTTTTTAAATTTGAAAGCTTTATTTTTACACACATATGAGGAAGACCTAAGGTAATTGTATAGAAAGAATGTCTCTAAGACTTACTGTTTAACTTACATCTGTCATTCTGCATACATGTGGCTACAATACAGAAAGATACTTGCCTGCACTAGAAAGTTGGGAGAAGAATTCTTAAAACCCCAAACTACTACTTAGGCAGTCACTTAAAAGATAAAGAAGTACATCATGGATCCAAGAGGTGATGCCTTCAATTCCACCTCACTTATTCAGCCTCCCCTTACACAAACCTAGACCACATGAAGATTAAGACCATAAGCACTGTTAGAAGAAACAATGCAGAAGGGCCCTACACAAAAGCTTGAAGAGTTTATTCAACATTTCTATTTTTCCACACCTAAACTCTCACTTGGAACATACTACAGATTTACATCCATCTCTGGAGGTCTGCTGCTCCACAAACCAACAAATGTATTACACTCTTCTATATCCTTTGTGCAGTTTATAATTATCATCAGTGTTAGAAATTAAATTGATCATTTTCCTTATGTATGTTAGTAATGCCAGATACGAACAAAAAGTTTTGAAATTTTAATTTCATTCATCCATTATTCCATTTCTTAAAAAACATTGGAACAAACTGCGCTTGTGAAAACAGCAGAGGGTTTGCACATTTATTTGCAGCAAACGCATAACTTGCTTTAGTTAGTGCAAAACCCACCACAATTTAAAAATGGGGAAAAAAATTATCTTCTCTGACATAGCATAGGTAGCACCTGTTGGAACTTCTTGCTTTCTATGAGGGCTATAAACCTGACTGCTGGCTGTATACCTGACAATATTAGAAAACAATAGACAAGTGACTCCAAAATTTTCTAGTACAGGGAATGCACTTGGCACTTCTCCAAATCAGGGCCAGGTATTTCACATTGGATAGTCAAGAAAACGCAACCATCAATGATCAGCTGGTCCAAAGTTGCCCAATGTTACCCAGAAGTGGTAGAAGAGCAGAAGGTACAGACGGCAGAAGGTACAGACAGCAAGCCCTTAGGGTGCACAGTTTTGAAATTCCCAACTATCCAGGTCAGCCCTCCAGTCATAGCAAAAACTCAAGCACTTGGGCATCCTAGAGACAGCTATGTAAAACACAATCTGGTATAGCGTGATTTTTAAAAGCGAAGAATAAAACCTACAATTCAAAGTTGAAAAGACTCCATCCAAAATTTTGGTTTTGAGAAAAAGACTAGCAATAGATTTGTTTACCAAGGAGGCTGAGTTGGTCTCATGGCAAAGCAAACTATTGGATTTTGATTATGTAAGCAATTTTACTTCCCTTTTTGAGCATATGTAAATGTAGCTTCTGCCACAATGGATGTGAAATTTAATTTATAGAGCTACTATTGCATTTTCATTTTGGCTATGGGGGCATGGGGGAAGAAAATAATTTACATTTTTTTTATTGTCTTTTGTTTATTTTTTCTTGGTTTTGAGGGGTGGTTCATTTGTTTTGGTTTTATATTTTTTTGCTTGGTAGGTTTTGGCGGGGTTGGTTGTTGTTTTTGTTTGGTTGGTTTGGGTTTTGGTGGGATTTTTCTGGGGTTTTGTTTGTTTTTGTTTTTACACACACTTACTTGATCTTTAAAATAATCTGAATTATGGATCCATCTGTTCTAACACTGACAGAAGGACTTAAAAGACAAATTATAAGAGCTCCCAGGCAAGCTCTATAGATATGCAGACAGAAAGCCAAGTTTATCCATGCCCTTGTTCATGCATTCACTGATGGTTTTAAAACTGAAGGTGGGAAGAAGTCACCATGCATCACTTTCATGCAGGATGGGAGCACTGAATTTTTCGTTTCCACTGGGGATTTAGGACAGCTGAGGTTTGATAAATAGAAAGTTACAACTTTGGAAGTTATGTGTTTAAAGGCAGAGAAAACTCAAATTAATATTACTGCTCTTGAATTCTGTTGTGTCTTAGCAAACACAGCATGCTCAAGTACCACAGAGGCAAAGTCCAGACAACATAGCCCACATGTTGGTACACCTCCTCCAGCAGTCACAACCAAGAATATCAAGGAACTTTCCAAATAGATTCAGGGTCCTGAAATTAAATATTTTTAAACCTTCCTTTTAAATTAATCAGTCAGACTTGAAGTAAAACTGAAAATACACCATTCAAAGTACGCAGCTGAGGGCCTTTAATCATGGTTAGCCAGGAATTAATAAAAATGTCTTCATTTCATTATACTTCATTTCTTATAGTCAGGTATTAATAACACAAACTGTAATATCTATTTATAATATCTATTTAAACAGATAATGAGTTTCATAATGAAGAGAAGAACAAATCTCTCAAAGTGCCACTGAAGTTATCAGCAGTACCCATGCTAATTTATACAGAGTATTTCAGAGAATATTTTAGCAATTTTTGGCCATAATGACATTGATAGTTTGATATTCCCAAGTGGCTTTATGAGAAATTTGGTAGACATGAGTCAAACTTTATGAAGAAAGACTGAGGGAGCTGGGGCTTTTTAGCCTGGAGAAAAGAAGACTGGGGGTGTGATTTGATCAATGTTTATAAATATATAAATGGTGAGTGCCGGGAGGATAGAGCCAGGCTCTTCTCAGTGACGCCTGATGACAGGACAAGGGGTAATGGGTGGAAGCTGAGGCGTAGGAAGTTTCACAGAAACATAAGGAGAAATTTTTTCACAGTGAAGGTGATGGACACTGGAACAGGCTGCCCAGGGGGGTTGTGGAGTCTCCCTCTCTGGATGTGTTCAAGACCTGCCTGGATGTGTTCAAGACCTGCCTGGATGTGTTCCTGTGTGACCTGGTGTAGGTGCTCCTGCTCTGGCAGGGGGGTTGGACTGGATGATCTTTCAAGGTCCCTTCCAGCCCTTAACGTTCTATGATTCTGTGATCCTATGAAAAGCTGAACAATATCAACCCTTGCCATGCTGTATCTGCCTCCTCCATTCTTGTCATTAGGGGACTCAGCAGTGGAAAATCCAGTCTCAGAACGGTAAATTTCAACATCATACCCTACAATAATGCCTGGAACCAGCAAAGGCAGCCCAACGTGCGCACACATGCTTGGAAAGTAATGTCAGTATTCTTGATTTAATATTTATTGACAGAGGGAGAAAAAACACCATCCTCCTTTAAGTTAGTACGTGACCTGGTGAACCATAATAAAGCTAAGTGCACTGAAAACCAAGATCTCAATTCAGAAGGAAACTAGGAAGGAAATTAGCCTGGGTGGGAAGAAGCCACACCAAGCACATCCTTCACTGAAACCCTCTGCAAGCAGTGCTAGACAGCACTGGCTTGTCACTTAAGCAAACAAAGGCTCTTTCCATTGAAGAGACAAGTCTTTGTTTCCTCAGACAGAAGCAGCACTTACCACAGCACATTTAAAGTTTAACCCAGAAGCCCCAGTACAAGGCTTGTTGACAACACGGGCAGCAGAGAGATACAAATCACATCAAGCATGGTGAAGACAGAATTTTAAGAAACAGCAAAAGTGTGCTGGGATAATGCTAACATTTTTTTAAATTTGAAGTTGTTTACAAATGTATTGCTGGTTTCAAAACATAGCTAACAGACTAAGAATTTCTCTACTTCAATCTCTCTTTCGTGGGATTTTACAAAGCCTAAATCACTGCATTATTGGTATTGTCTATGATGATGGAATACTGTTGGCACCATGGTCTCAAGCCCTACTGGGTGTTCTGATCACATGAGGAAAAAAAAAAAAGAAATTGAAAAATTAGGGATAAACCAAGCACAGTACACCTACAAAGATGACCACGGCAAAGGGTACAGTTTCTGAAAAAGGGTGCCTTTACATTGCTGTAATTTCAACCCACTTCTCAAGCCCTAGTTTAGCTCAATTGACTAATGGAAACCCAAAAGCTGTATTGACGCACATAATTTAAATCACAACAACTTCACATGTGCATACACAAGCACCTTATTTTAAGCTGGTCCCTAAAGACAGACTGCATATAAACCCCACCCAGTATATACTGTTTGCTTATTTTTCTTCCCAACTGACACAAGCTTCAGGTATCATCACATTGAGATGAACTGCGTGAGATCATCCTTATGTAAGCAACAGCAGAAGACAAATCTCCAGTGTAAATTAAATTATTAAATCATTCACATAAGAAAGGTCTTGAGATTTAACAACAGTCCAAACATACAGTACACAACAGAGTCCGATAAGCTCACAGTTTCTATTTGTGCCCCTAAAAATTTAAAATCAAACCAGTTTCCACTCTTCCTCCGTGCTTTCCCCCATTAACATGCACTGCTGTGGGACATTCTGCCTGTCACATAACAGCCCGACTGCATTCAGGCTTGCTTGTGATATTGCAAATCGAGATCAATACCACAGGCTTTTACACTAGATGATCTATTGTTGCACTGATTTGTAGGACAAATGCCTTTAGACTTGTTTGTCTCAGTGAACTGCAAAATCATGTGAACTAAATAGAATATATTTGGTCATGAAACTGAAAAAAAAATAATCTACAAGTTTGTTTATTTTAATTATGCCCCATAACCCATGATGCTGTGTTTAAACACTTCCACATCTGCAAAAATACGGACTCTACACTGGAAAGATCACATGACTTTATTAAGAGACAGTCACATACTGGATTTCTTCTGAAATGGATAAACAATAACTTAATCATGCCAGGTAAGCAGAAAATGTAAGCCACCTGAGGTGTAAACCAGTAAAAAGAGAAACACAACATTTTTCTCACTGATTACAAGTTAAAATGGATTTGGTACTTCATCACTTGTCAGCAATTAAGCATCTAAAATAAATTAAAAGATTACATAAGTGATTTTTTTGGGGGGTGGGGGGGATATGCAATGAAATCAAAATAACTCATTACTGAGTTATCTAAAGAAACTGAGAAGCTAAAAATAAGTCATGACTGAATTATCTGAGGAAACTAAAAAGTTAACTCACACAATAAAAGACGGCATTACAGGGAGAAGAAAAAAAAACAACCAAAAAAACCACACCACGACATGCCCAAAAACCAAAACATGATTTATAACTAGATCAAAACTAGAGATGGTTATAAAAGAGAAACGACCTCTACAATAAAATCCTGAGGTAGAAAAAGAGTTACTGAAAGCAGCTGAGATACACATACAATAAAGGATATGGGAAAGTATTAGATCTATTGGAATACACTTTATGGTGAAGCCCACTTATGAGAAAAATCATCTGCACACAGACACAAAATTAAACCTGCCAAAGGTACAAAGTAGACCACTGTCTTATCTTGCAGAACAACCATAAGCACCTGTACTTTTGTAGATTATGAATGCATTCTATTATCTTTTGGTAATCAGATTTCACTGGAGGTAGAATTGGGGGGGAAGTCACAGGAGATGAAAGTATGGGCTTTAACTGAGGGTAAATAGCCACTAGAATATATTGTCAAAGAAAATCACTAATTCATAACAGATTGGCTACTTCGGAGGTTTGGCTTTGATTTCAAATAGACATGATTTAGCTTAACTGTAAGTTATTGGACTTGCTGTAGTCACTGAACAATCAACCTTAGACAAGGAAGATGATCTCTTGGAGAAGAGTGGAATCACTAGGCAAAACTTGGACTTGTGGTAACATGGGAAGCAAGACTAAAGAGCAGCAGTGGGCTCCTAGAGCCTCAGCAGCCTCAGCTAAATCTGTGATGTGTCAATTCAGAGACAGCACTTTCACAAAGAATTAAAAGATGGAAAATTCTCCTGTCAAGAAAAAAATACGTGCAGTTTAAGGAAAGCAGAAACGGCAAACTGCATCTACCAGCACCATTATTAGACAGCTTTTACATGTTCGAGATTTGACTTAAGAAAATTGTAGGTACAGCTGCCAGTACAGTTGAGTGAGAGCCTTCACTATCAGGCATTCCTGAGAATATCTTCATCTTGGAGCAGATACCACAGCAAAAGCCTTCTCAGTGCAAAACTGTTTCTGTCAAAGGTACAGAATGCGAGTCTCACAGGCTTCTGGCTTGAGCAATCTGGAGATACTTAGCTCAGTTCAGAATAGTACGTCAAAATCTGCCCGAGCTATTATATTGTTCTAGTATAAAGTAAAACTGAACTGTACTGAATAGTACAAGCCTGGTCAAACCAGAAAAACAGACCATTAAAGACTGTAATTTTATACAGAGTAGCAACAATGTTCCCATCAGTCCAATACAGACCATGCAATCAATACTAGGGGGCTTCTTTGAGGATGAACATTTAAAAAAAAAAAATTCAAATTCAAATAAAGGAATAAAAAAAAGCAACTGAACCCATGAGGAACGTTTTTCCTATGCTTTTAACGCAAGGGGTCCTGCAAGGGAACACGGGGAGGTGTTTCCACAAGACAAGCTGGTGGCCAGGGATACCAGATACCAGCAGCAGAGATCAAGAAAAGCAACTAATGAGGATTTCTAAGGAAACAGACAGTGACTGAGTTGGTTACAACCATATTTCTATTGGTTCACCCTACTATGTGATCTATAGGATTTAGTTAACAAACAAGCTATGGGGGCGGTTCACATGAGAAATGGTACTTTTTCTTTATTTTTAAAAGTTCTCTCCTTAAAATCACCCCTGCTTGATGGTCACTTTATCCCTGACCAAGTGACACAGCTCGTTATTTCCACAGAGGCAGCAGCTTTAGTGTCCAATGCCGAGTAGTCTTATGCCTATCCTCTTGAAAACTTGCCAAACCTTTAAACACTGCA
>JANHFX010006430.1:95845-113856 GCA_027560015.1 Chloroceryle amazona
GCAGCAGCTTTAGTGTCCAATGCCGAGTAGTCTTATGCCTATCCTCTTGAAAACTTGCCAAACCTTTAAACACTGCAGATACCATTGAGAAGGAAGTATTTATTTCTTATCAGCAGTTATTGTTTAAATGGAGCAGTAATGTAAATGCATTATTCTCCCTATTAGCCTAAAGATGCGAGAACTACATCTAGCAGGAGGGAGGGAGTACTAATGATCCCTCAGGGACACATGTATCCCATTTAAAACAAATACACAGCCCAGTGGTTAAATAAATAAATAAATAAATACATGGAGGGACTCTCACATATGTGTGTATAAATATTACCATTTGACCTATTTGTGGTGTGATCTTCCACATAAAATGACAAAGATAATGCTAATTTCCCATTTTGTTGTCACAGCAGGAAGTAGTATTTAATTTTTTTTTACTGAAGGTTTTTTTTAAACACAAAAGCTCAAAATTACAGTATCAAGGCCAAAATTGAAGACTTTTCTGCTCACACACTTGTATCTTATAAGTTAAAAATAATGTATGCTTTTCCTTAACCCCAAATTTCAATGAAATACTATGTTTTTTTCTGTATATACTGCTTTTGAAAATGGAATAGGTGTGTTCTGAAGAATTTTAATGTTAAACCTTATATATATTAAAAAAAAAATAAAATCTATCACCAAACTAAAGAAATACCTTTCTTAAAGTCACAACTAAAAGTAAACCTAAAAGCTTACAATTTTTCCCCCTGAAATCAGCAGTATTTTTAGCCAACCTTTCATTTTTCAATTCTTTCCCCCAAAATCTCCAAGCATTAAGTGCCATCACAGAAAGCTGGGAATTACTGATCTCCATTTCAGAGCATCAGAAGCCCAGAGATGCTCACCGTTTGGTTACCACCCAGTGCATCCCCCTACTTATAGACACTGTCATTTGCAGTGCACAGCTACCAACGGAGGCAGATGTTGTTTGTCTCTTCCCTAAATCTTTCCAGGGGGTGTTACAAACCACGTCTGCTGCCTGACTGGAAAGTGAGCAGTAGCAGGTGCCACGCTGGTTTCTTTGCTGCCTGAGGAAATTCCCTTCGTCTCATTGTCTCTTTCTCACCTCAGACTGAGGCCTTCAAGAAGATCACACACTTCAATATTTGACTGAGAGGCAGTTAGCTTATTAGAATTATTTTAAGCATATGGAGCAGCAACAACTATTCATTTCTAGTTTTAATGGAATTCTTCAGTTCTTCTTACTGTCAAATTCAAGACAGCAGCCTACTTTTAATCTTAATCAACAGCAGCCTTTCAGAAGTAAAAAAAATATCCACTTTACAGCTCAACTTATTCTGTACAATAAAAATAAAATTAAAAAACACCCCTACTGCCTTTTTATTATTATTATAACAAATGGCAACTACTGGAGTAAAAAAAAAAATAAAAAAATACATTTTCTACCTCCAAGATCTCCTATTTGAACACCTGCCCTTGCTAGTTGATATTTTCCAGTGCTCAAAGACAAGACACCTGTAATTGCTAAGCACTGTTATTGCCAAACAAATCTCAACAGGACGCATAAGAGATTTTACTGCTTTACCAACAAAACGCTTAGCTTGTAAATTGCCCTCCACCCTGATTACAGGATGAGCACTTCACCACAGACTGCCTGCCCCCTCACAGCAGCACTGTGCAACCCACCACCTCTTCCCTATTTGCTCTGGTCACCTACACATGCATGAAGTCCAGGGTTTGAATCATTTATCCTGACAGTTCTTTCAACACAGGTACTCCAGGAACTTTTCTCCGGCACTGGAAACTAGGCAGCCTGTGCAACCATGGAACATCACCCCACGTAGGACCATCAGGCTACAGCATTGTTCACGACTATCTGAGCAGAGTTGTTGACTTCTTAGGCTGTCCTGCCAAAAAGAGCTGCACATTACAACTCTAGAAGGCTTCTTCAGCTACAGCTGAACCATGTGTCACTCTCAAATATGAGAGCAGCAATATTATGATAGGACAGAGAGTCAGAAACCAGTGCCCCAACAAAACGTCTAGGTCCATATCATTTTCCTTAAGGCATGCTGACCCTCAACCCCAACCTTGTCCCTCCAGCTGAGAAAGATCCAGTGCATCCCTTTACCTCAGACTCTGGATTTCCGTGGCCAGGCAGCAGCAGCAGCCAGCTGGGCAGGGCCACCCTAACCCTTTCTGTGCACCCTTCAGCAATGTTTCCCTGGGCTTTCCAACACTGAACCCAGCCACACAAACCCCAGTCAGGACAGAGATGATACTCTGTAGCAGTGCATTCATGAGGAAAAAGATTTCAACAGTGATGAAAACATGCTAAGGAAGTAGCAAAGATTTTCTTTCAGGTGAAAATCATAACCATGTTTGACAGTATTTCTAAATCCCCAAAATGCCTTCCCCAATAGTCACATCTAGAGCCAAACAGGCTGCTGCTGCTACAAAGGGTTAGGAAGTCTCCAGAATGCAGGCTACCTGCATTTGGACCTGTGATTATCAGTTAGGAAAACCACAATTGCAAATCCTTCCACAAAAGTGCAAATTGAGAACCAAAAAAAGGGAAAAGTGGATGGGGAATGTGAAATTGCAGAGAAAAAAATTACACACATAAACAAACAAAAACAACAAACCAACCAAATGAAAAACCACAAAACAACAGGAAAAAAAAAAAATAAAAAAACTATGAGTTTCTCAAAAACCTTTTTATTTTTTTTCCAAAAGTTGCCTCTTTTGTAATGTTGGGCAACAGATTTAAATAAAATGTTTATTAGTTTATTATCTTTATTCGAAAACACCTTTGTTGTTGTTGTTTAATACTAAACCTTTTGTACAAGCATACAAAACAAAAATTATGCATTAATATTTTCAGTTATGATTCACTGTCTTTTCCAGTACCAGAACTGAGGATCATCAATTAAAAGTTGCACACAGCGGCTTCAGAACAAAACAACACTTCCCCATGCAGCATCAGCTTCATCGGTGGAACTCAATTTGCTACCAAATTCACCGTCATCAGACCCGAGTCTAATTCCCCCAAGGCATAAATGGCTACAGGCTGACAGCACACAGAAGAGACAGAGAAAGTATATCCTTGTCCTCTTCCCTTGCTGTTATTGAACGCTCCTGGAAATACAATAATGAGTTAAATGGACCCCTTGGTCTTCAGTTATTTTTATGCTCTTATGTAATCTATAGTAAATACATACAAAGCATAAAAGCACTGCAATTAAGGATAAAAGCAGTCTAGCTTACTTCACTGGGAGTACTGATGCAGAATACAGAAGATACACAGATTTGTCTGCAAGAGTTGAAGTCATAGAATAGCCTTTCTTTGAGAGAACAAGCACTGCTTTAGCCTGGAATTTGTACCAAGCAAGGTAAACCTCTGGCATTCAATTAAAAGTGCAGTCTCACCTAATTTCTTTTAGCTATTCCTTTTAAGGCAGTATTTGCATATTTCAAGACCACTGTCGGGTAAAGAGGAGGAGTGGAGCATATACCCATGAATAGAATATAGGGCCTGACAAAATAAATAAATAAATACATACATACTATAAAGCAGTAAGAGTGACTGGATACAGTTTTTATTAGTAATTTTACGGTGTCCTTCCATCACCTGAAGTGAACTAAATACTTGGGTAATCTTATATAAGGCATTTTAACTGTGAGTCATCTGTAAGTACGCTGTTGCATACTAAATAATCTGAAAACAGTTGGTACTTCACACTGAGTGACATCCCTCTTTTGCTTAAATCTTCAGATTCCATTTTCATATGGTATTTCTGCTCATTTTAGAAACAGTGTATTACACATTTCATATCTTTGCTTCTGTTTGCCTTTTTTTATTCATCAGTATAGACCTGTATCCAAATTTCACGAGTCACTAAATCCACAGAAAATGCCAGTCTTGGTTCTCACTGAGACTTAACCAAAACCATAAAATCATCTTTCATTCTTCTTCCAATCTAGTAATACCTTGACGAGACATCTACGTATTACCTTGACTAGGAAAAGGAAGACAGAAGATACAGCTAGAATACCATTCTTTCACTGTACTGAAACAAAAATGCAAAAATCCTGATCTATGCAAAGCTTGCTAAAAGTTGCTTCCACAAAGAAAAAAATTCCATTGTGTTAAACCATCAAATGTTTTCCTTACTCAAGTTTCCAACTAGAAATTCACTTTTACCAGAACAAAAACAAAACAAAAAAGGCTCATTAATTCATTGTTCTTTCAGTATTTTCATCTGTACAAACAAATCATGGTATGTAACAAACAAACAAATCAAACTGAATTCTTACTGTTTCCACAGAATACACATTTCTAACAGAATGAACAGATTCTAAGAATTAAAAACCTGCACTTGAAATATTTAACCCAAGATATCCTTCAATAATGATAATATACTGAAGTTCAGGGAAGGAACCCAATGGCTAACTACAATATAGGATTTTAGAGTACAAATTAAAGAGTTTAAATTCTGCTAGCATTAAAGACCCTTCTTTCTCATTGTATATGTCTCCATGACTAAAGATGGTCATACTCTGTGACAGCAAACTGCAGTGTGCTTTGACTCCTCATCCAGAAGATGTCTTTTAATTATGTCATACAGCTGCAAAGTTATAACATTTAAATAAGCCCACTTTTAAGCACAAAAGAAAGCCATGCCAACCACCTATCATATCAGTACATGTGCAACACAGAATAGCAAAACAAATCAACATGTATGAAACAAAACACATTTTTTAGGTGCACAAAAAAAATAAAATTAAGAGTAAAAAATTACCTCCAGACCTAACTTGCATCTCCTTGGAAACATTCTTTGAGAATTCTTATTTTATTCTAATTCCAACTTCTTTTTAGGCACTTCAGAAAATCCTAACTTCAGCAACAGAAAATGAAAGCAGACCAGAAAACAAACAAACAAACAAAACACAAAACAAAAGAAAACAAAACAAAACACCACATACAACTTATTAGCCCAACTTCCTTCTTCTAATTCACATTGAGAACCATTTAGAATCAAATCCAATCATGTATGGCACGTACATCCATAAAGATGTCAAACTTCCCTTCAGGTTTTGCAATACATGGCAGGAGCAGACTTACAGCTCATCTATCAACACTTCAAACTTGGGACAGTTCAATGGAAAAATTAATTGTTGTTTCTGCTCACTTTTAACAAAACATTCTACTCAAATATTATGTGAGGATGTGTACACTCCCACACCACTCAGTAATAAAAGACTCAACATTTACAACTCTCCAGATGTGTGCTTTATAGTTATTACTTGGCTATACAGTTATTCAGAATAATTGTTATGGCCCTCCTGCCACTTTCTCCCTTAAGAATGGCTTCTCAAAAAGAACTTCATCCCAGTCTTTTTATTCGGATATGCCAAGAACACAGGAACCATAAGCTATACTATTATAAATTAAATAATACAAGTACAGAGCAGGAATTATTTCAAATTAACCAGGCAACCACTATTTAGAATTTCCAGTTCAATAACTGCAGTGTTTTTTTTCTAACTATGCTATTAACATTATTATACATCTTGTGCAGATTTAACGTATTTCTGATAATCATCAAATAAGTTGCAAATAAAGTAACCTTTTTTTGTTTAGTCTTCAGTCCATTAGGCCTTGAATCTATGCACTGCCTTCCAGTATCCTCCCAAATAATGTCCATGTTGCATCTCCTCATCTTCAACAGCACAGCTCTCCCGAGGCTTTAAGTCATCATGAGTCCAGAGAAGCCCAGAATGGACACAAAGACATCCTCTATGTCCCTGGGCACACTACTTCATTTCCCTGTCCCTTCATCTCATCTCAGTGACTCTCCATCTTGCCTATGTGGAGTCTAGGCTCTTTCAGGCGGGAACTGAGACTCACTGCGCTTTTGTACCGTAGCACAGAGGCACCCTCTCCTCAGCTGAGCCCTCTGGGCACTATGTAATATAATCGATAACTAATTTTGTCCCTTGTCTCCTCTTGTGTCCAACAGCTGTGGTCTTCCTCTGATAACTGAATATACAGTGTAGCTCCTCGAGTTTTGTCTCGCTAGCAAAGATACCCATTCTTCCCCTCCCCTCAGACCTACCTAGTATATCTTGACCAGTTCTTCAAGACAGATGTAGTAATAGTGTCTCTTTCTCCAAATTCTATCCCAAAGTTCATTTCCTTCAAGTATACTTTCATTTCTAATCTAAGGCACCATATTCTATTTCAAACCCATAGGTTAAGGAAGCAAGAGTTAAATACAACAAGTGTTTCAGACTTAAATCACAAATGTTACACGGAAAATTGGATGTTCCATATGTATATATTATCTCAAACTAAGAGGTGATATGAAGCCTGTACACAGGGCAGATTCTTCACTACAGGTTGGTATCTCTGACAATGTTTTAAATTATTTCAGTAGATTTTTATTGACATTGAACACAGAAAAATGTTCAAAAATACATTCGTGTACTTTTATCCATACTTATACACATCCACACCTACACTAAGCAGTCAAGAGTCCAACAAAGCCAGAGTTCTTTTAGTGAGATAGACAAATGAAAATTAGTGTTTTCTGCCAGCACTAGTCATCAACAGTTTCTTCGTGTCAGTCACTTTATTACTGCAGCACCTATTACTAGACAGAAAATACAAGTTTTTACCATGTAACCACCCCTAACATGACTTTTAGAGCTCCCATGATGGATGTCTTCACAAAGCTGAGATGTGAAGGTGAAGAAAACATAGGAAACTTGTGCCATTTCAAGTGAGTACAGACACTACACTTTGAGCAAAACTAAGCAAAACTGGCATTAAACCACAGGCAGGTTACTTACACCAGCATGTCACATTACTACCACTTAGTTCCTGTCACCAAGGCAGCACCACATAAGAAACATTAAAACATCTTAACAAGATGTTAATGTCTTCGTATCATGTCTAGCACTGAAACAGTGCCAAATACAGCCAGATTTATTAGAACTTGTCTGACAGTTTAGGGACCCCATCCTTAATCAAGAAACACTAACAAAAGAATTGCTTTGGTTAAGAAACCAAACTGTAGAAGTTTCCTGTCTACCAGTTAAAAGTCAGATTGTGACAGCTCATGAGCTGAACTTACACCATTCATATAGTAGAGGAAAATTCAGCTTTGCAAATGGGAAGTGATGCAATATTCCTGTGCAACTATCTAAAGGTTCCAAATATTTCTTTGCAAAAAGCTCTTCAACATTTATTTCTCTCAAATCTAAGCTGACTTTAACACTTGAAGCTTTATATTTTCTTTTTTACAGAGATTTGCAGAAATTATTCTTCTTGTCCATTGTGACTATAATTGTGCTTTTTAATCACTGTGATAGTGACAAAAGATTTTATATATGATACAACCTTAAGTATCTTTCATGTATACCCCCCCCCCACTGAACCCTCCTCTGAAGTGATTTTTCTAGCCTTTAAGTACTGTTCTTTAAAAAAGAAAGGAGAAAGTCACTCTTTTCTATGTTGTTTCTGGAAAATAAACTCAAGTATGCATCAAAAGGACTTGTAATTCACTGCTCAATGTCCCTACTTGGAATAAACGAGACTTTGACTGACTGAATTTGAATTCAGATCCTGCAAGATTATTCCAGTCACTGACCATTTTAAATCTGAATGTCAACAACTTTTCATTATGTAGTTCTTCTAAAAGGGTACTTCCATTCACTGTGGAAAAAAATCCTGCAGTCCTGGTGTATAGTTCATTTCATGCTGTCATAGACAGGTCGTGCTGTCTTGCCTGGACCAATATAGGTTCTAAAACTATTGACAAGCCCTAAGGTGAGATAAGCTGAGATGAAATCACTTTTTTGTTTTTTCCTAAGTGGAAAAAGATTGGAACAAATTGCCCTGAGACACTGTGGACTTCACATCTATGGAGAGATTCAAAAGCTAATTGGATTAGATGATATTAAGAGGTCCCTTCCAAACTCAATGATTCTTTGAGAAACCCAAAAAAGTGCCAAGGGTTGCATTAATAATAACTTTAACCATTCAGACTGCATTAATTATCAAGAAAACCCCACTTCAATTAAAACACCTGCTCAGCGCCCAGGAGCAGCCAAAACCAGCAGGAAAACAATAATGGTTATAATTAATTTGGACTTCACATTTTTGATCAATCAGTCTCTAGGCAATTTAGTGCATGAGGAATGCAACTTATTTTCAAATTATAGATGGAAATCTGTGTAAAATACACATTGATTCACATTTTAACAAATCTACTTTTGCTGCTAAAACTGGAAGATACAGTGATTATATTTTTTCAGTTTAGTTGAGGTTTTTTTAATACCTAAAGAGGGATCTGGGGGGTGTTTTATTTTCTAGCAACATTGTATTTAAGCTTCCTCTTCAGATGATGCAATTCCAGAAACCAGAAGCCACATCTCTTTAGCCAATGTGCTTTTAACTGTACCACACACTCTCCCTAGTAATAAAAACTTTTTTGTGATAGGGCCTTCACGATCTTCACTCATAATCACCAATACTCAAGAAGCTGCTTTCTAGAGAGAATCTTAAATTAATATAAGGATAGGGCAAGAGTTAGTTATAGATTAATAACCTCTATAAGCTCCCTGTAGCTAAAGTGTCACTTCATTTTCCACAGTTGCCCGGTCCCCGCTATCTTGCAAGCCCTCCCATCAGATTTCCCTCCACCTGATCCAAAGCAAAAGCTAGAATACTAGAATATTTGTTGTTAAAAAAAAATAATCCATATTCAAGTGAAATAGTTAGGAGTGGTTATAATTACATTGCTCATATTTTGCAAGAAAGAGAAAAAGAAAAAAAATAAGAGACATTACAACCTTTCAAGAACCTCAGTGATTTGATAGTTCCCTTAAGCAACCTTAGTAATGTAACGTGCTGTCAAAAACAAACCAACAAACGAACACAAACCACCCAAAACTAAAACCACAAACAAACAAATCCAACAACCTAAAAAGAATCCTAGTCTATAAGAGAAGTGTTCAACTTAAAACAATACTGGAGAGGAGGGTTCCACACTGCAAGCTGTAACACAGTTTCATAGATGTCATGTTAACGAATCAAGTGGGAATGATACATCTATCAGCTAATCTTTAATAATACTCCTGGATTGGTTTGTCCCCTGGATCACCTCCCAATCTCCTAACGGCAACTTCTGTCAACGTCCAGAGTCACTTCACAAGCATCACATTGTGATGCATCAGTTGCAATGATACTTTCAAGTGACAGATCCTTGGATTTCAAAATATTATGATAGACTTTATGCACATTTCAGCTACATAAGACAAAGGAAAACTATGGCTACTGCTTGCCTGAATAAGCAAAAGTCACAAGAACCTTAGAAAATATAAAGTATTATGTAATACATAAAAGCAGATTCTGCCTCCCTTATAGGAAATATTAAAATGTTAAAATATGTGAAAATAATTCTTTATCTGTAGACAAAGAAAAAAAGTGGGATTTTTTTTTTTTTTACATCATAAAACTACAGTGAAATTTTTACAATGTTTTTATCTCTTTAGGGTATAAAATCTAAAGTGAAATGTATTTTCATATTAAAGAAGACTACTAAATCCAAGACATATATAAATATATTTCCTTCAGCAAGAGTCGGGCCAAGAGAACAGAACAACGCATACCAGTCGATCAGTTTTAAAAGAGAGCAAGAAGTTTATACATTCTTCCGTTTTTCTCAACATCATCTTCTCCAAGACAAAAGACGGCATTTATGGCTCACCCCTTCAGCTCTTCATAAAGAGACTTGTGTTTTTGAAAGAATTTCAAATTTGAAAATTTGTTACAATTCCAGATGCAGGTTAGACACAAAAATAAAAACAAACCAGTCAGACATAAACCACTATCCAAGGTCAAGAACAACCATGAATCGGCAACAAGAAAAACAGAAGAGAAAAGCAAATTATGTGTATTTTCAAGCAAGTATCAGTGATTTTCTTTCTTCACTTTCCTCCTGTGCTCAATAACTAACTAAAACCAATTGTACTCACCTAAAAGTAACAGCTTCAAAACAAAACAGATCTCCCAATCTTGTAACAGACCAAGAGGAAAAAAAAAGTTTGTTTTTTTAATTAAAAAAAATGAGACAAAAGAAAATATTACACTAAAAGAAAGAAAGAAATGGGAAATATAAGTGGTTTGTATGCATCGAATGCCTAAAAAGTAATACTCCCCCACAGCATATATGACTGAATAAATTAAACAGTATATGCAATCTTAAATCCAAATTAAGAATTGACTTTGGGTTCCACAGTTGACATAAAATTTATGCTGGACATAGCAAAGGCACGCTGTTATCACAAATTACAAATGCTGCTCTGCAAGAATGATATTTAGCTTCTTAGTAAAGACTTCAGGAAGACATGTAGAAAAAGAAAAAAATAGCTTTCTTCTTTTTGAAAGGAATATAAGAATTTTCTTCAAGTCATTACTCTGTTTACAGGTACACAATAAGGTTACAAACTCATTTCACTCACTGAACTTCTCGTTGCTCTGCCCCTCCCAAAGCAACAGCTTACTAGGGTATGACCACTAATAGAAAACGGTAACTTTTGAGTAAGAACTTACTACAACAAAGTGCGCTTCCCAAGCTCTAGATGTGGTTCCAATTGTCAAACTGTAATTCTGTAACAGACATAAATCATGATAAAAAAACCTCACTCATCAACAGGAAATCACATAGGTACATAAAGATGTCTTTATTTTTGGTGTTCACACTCCCACACAGTTCACTACCCCATTAAACTCGTTCCTTCACTGAATGTGCATTCTGCCCCATGTTAGTTTATTCTGTTAGTAAATCAAAAAGTGCAGCAAGGCCTTCTAATGTAAACAGAAATGCAAATGCCATGCATGGGAACAAATCTCCCCCATCAAGTTCTGAAGGTTGGGCATTTTGCACACACTATGTTAATGGATTACAGCTTTGGGTAACTGATACTGTAACTCTCACATAGAGGTTTTCTCCGAGCCAGCAGAAGGAACCTCTGTGCAGAGGGTGTGAGTAAACACCAACTTAAACCACGCACAGGACTTCTGCAGCAAGGTGGTCTAACAAGCCAGAGGGACAACCCCCAAAACAAATTGATTTGGAAGGGAAGAATACTGTCACTGATGCTTTTTTATCTTTGCAGCTGTCAAGTAAAAATTAAACTGTAGAACAGAAAGCAGAATAAAAAATGGTGATAAAACAGAAACTGTCCAATTCTTCATTACCATATTTATAGTATAAGGAAATAAGTTCAGAGACCTCTTCACAGACATTCTTACTATTTCCCTGCCCCACATATTGGGAATTTTTTTACTGATCTGTTGCACAGATAAACAGATCTACACTCCATCTCCCCGGTACGTTCAACAAGACTTCATAAATGCACATAACCATCTAGGCCATTGTAAAATCTGCCTCATAAACATGCAGAAAATAGTCAAAAATATGAAGTCATATGATTGATGCTTATTTTCAGTCTAACCCTCGGTGTTAGAATCACACGGCATTAACTGCACCACATGACTCTTGTAAGGCTGAAAGATTGTTACGCATCTGCACAGGCATTTAGGTGGCTGCTGTCACCATTAGAACAAAATGCTTTGCCAAAGACTGCTCCGGGATGAAGGTCATGTGCCTGTATAGAGAAATTTTATCGTCCAGCTTGCACCTGGCATGCCTCTGCTAGTTCTAATGAAACTATTCCACTTGGCAACTAGAAAATAAATACACCAAGGGTGATTTTTAAATGTTTATCAGCATGGCTGTACATCAGCATGATGTACCATGAGGATCAGCTCTCAGTGAATGAATCCATCTATCCAGTTGCTTACCAAATCCTAAGCAGATCTGCCCCATTACCAAGGCTTACTTTGAACACTCTTCAAATTCCATTCATTCCTCCACTTAAATTCCTATATAAGGTATTCTACTTAGCCATCACAGGAATGGAAGATGCTCCTACACTAAGGAAAATTATCTGGCATGTTCAAAGGAAGATACCTTTTTCCTTTTATGAAACCAAAGAATGCATCCCACACAAAGCCTAGGCAGCTGCTTTTTCACCCTTGCCCAGTTTGAAAGGAAGAAATACTATGCTCTAAGAGACAGACATTGCTAGCTTGATTCCACTACTAGAAATCTTACTTTCTGACAATCCCCAGGAAAACTCACAGACAACCAATGCAAATTTTGTGTTGCTTCTTTCCCTCATTCCTTGAAAGAAGGATTTAAGCATGGACATTCTTCAGATTCAGTGCACTCAGTTTTCACAGCAGGACTCCAGAATTTTCACAGAGGTAGAGACAGGACATAGCATTGTTCAGCATTTGGTTCTGCCAGCTAATATCCATCAGATATTATTTCCCACAGTCAAGTAAAACACAATCAGGTAATAGAAATATATTATTATATAGCATTAATTACTCTGAAATCCACTGAGAAGCCACCTCACAAAACATAATGCTCTCTGTTGTCCTACAGTGTTCAAATATATGAACAACACCAAATAATAAATAAATTCCTGCACTAAAATGTTTTACATGTTAAAAATTAACTGATCCACGGATGCTATGGAATGATACCTTGTCAACATTTGCCAAGGTCCCTCTGAGAAATCTACCACATTACAAAGTAATGTATTGTATTCAAATTTTCTTCAAGCACATGGTATTTATAAGGAAGTCATTCCTGACTATGATAAAGATGCAAGTATGCCACAACACTGAAAGAGTGAACCCCTCTTTTTAGTTAAAATTTAATGTAGCTGCTAGTGTGAATGCTGCCATAAACACTTTAATATTACTGTAAAACTGACCCTTATAGCATTACACTTAAACATAAAATGCAACTGTCAAATGAGTTAATACAGTTCATGTTATAACACCTTACCTGTCATATCCTTCCCTTTCCAATCAGTAGGCACACAAGATACTAGTTTGTTTTTATTAAGCAATTCCAAGAAGTTAAGCAAAGTGTCTACTAAATTACAGCACACGTCTCAAATATACTTCTATTCAAGCCTATAGCTGAGTAACATATCCTGGGCTCTACAAGTAGTAATATATTTGCAGAGTTTAAAAGCTTTACCTGACAAGTTACATCACTATTATTATGAAGAAAAAAAAATACAAAGAAAAGCAAGAGTTCTTTCATAAGTGACTAGATAATTAGCTAATGAAACTCACACTTGCTAACAAAGGAGCGCAGCATAAAAGTACAGTGCAGTAAAAGCACACGGGAGCTCCTGCTTGTCTTTGCTAGGAAACCAGGGTGATGGTTTTTGTGAGTGTTGCAGGCAGCAGCTGCCCTTAAGTTAGTCACTCCACTTGTTACAATGAGAACAAAAATATAGCACTGCTGTGCCCTGAAGGCACAAAGAATTGCAGTAAACTCCGCATTGCTGTAGTTTCCTTTAAAATGCTTAAGCTGTTACCTAAACTAGTTCCTTTGTGCCTTTTTTCCTGTACTGACATGCATCAGGCAGCCTCATCAGGCAGCCTGCCATTCCCAGAGTAGTATAGACAACACAGCCAGCCATGGCTTAAGCACCATACGCTTGCAAAACAGTATAGGTCTTTAGCAGAATACAGACTAGAGACAGAAGATTACTCTAGGCTATCCTTCCTTTATTATTGGGATAAATTCCAGGGTATAACCATGCCAATGACTAAAATGCTCTGCTCTCATTTCCACCTGACCACAGTTGAGCATTAAAATGGGTGTTTTCAAGCTGTCTGAAGGACAAAGTAACATGATTCACATTTCAGCTTTCATTAAAAGAAAATGCATTACTCCTTAAACTTTTATCATTTTATTTGCTACATATTATAAAAGTGTCTATTAAATGTTTTTAATCTAAATAAGAGACCGACAAGACAATATGACTAAAAGTCTGCCCAGGCTTTTATTTTTCCAGTCATTTTACTACTTTGTGGTTTTATAGTTTGGGGTTTTGTACTATTTTTTCTTCAGTCATACCATCTTCCTCCTACTTCAGGATAACATTACTTCAAGAACAAAAGTACATCCCAAGAAAGAAAAAGTCAGACCAAATGAAATAGCTATCTGTATAATGCCTATGCGTGAACTTGGACAACATAAGAAAATTACGGTGCTCAGATTTTGTACTTCATTAGCTACTGCCTCTATTCCCCTACACTCAATGCTCTAGTGGAAAACTCATACCGAGTAGGTCAAGCAAGGCAGAACTCGTTTGACTTCTGATAGTTTATATGTCAGTAAGAAATTCCCACTTAAGAGATACAGAATTTTCCTCATAAAAGAGAAGGTCACTTTTATTCAGAGATGAAGTCTGGAGCAGTACTAACAGGAAAATACACATTCAACCTTAGAAATTACGTATCTTGAGAATTTATTCTTTTAGGAAACTGTCCACTTGCAATCAATAGCAAAATTCTTGTTGATAATGGATAAAGATCAAGCCCCTCACCAATATAACATACAAACATAAAACTGCTGTAATTTTATTTGTACATTAGTACCATGAAGGAACAGCCACGTCCAGAATCTCCTAAAGTGACACACTAGGAGATTCATCACATAAGCCATAAAAAAAAATAAAAATTCCTAACAGCATCATAGCTAGAAGCAATGCCAAGCAGAAGACTGAATCTTCTCACAGACATTTTTTTGTAGTAGTTTTCAGAAACAAACCTTCATTTACACAGGAACATCTATTATGTACTCATTTCTAGCCATTCTGCTGCAAACAACGTCCGGATATCAAGTCCTGGTTACCCTGAAATGAATATTTTTGCCTTCAATAGGATCAGAGTTCTGGTCGTCAGACTTTGAACAGCACCTCACAGCTGTGATCATGAGACCCATTAAAACTGACATATGCCATGAACAAATATTTTTTTAAACTGATGCTATAAAAAATATTTTCTTCATTTGACTAATAAATTTATTTTAGCTATTCTTATCATCAATATATAGAAGGAAATGTGTGGTATATATTTATGACAATGAAGCAGAGCTCCATTCCACGAGACTTCTGCGTAACATTTGCAAGTACTTGTTAACGAGTTGAGTTATTATTCCTTTTGTGCAAATACTAAGAAAAAAACTTGAGACAATCACAATATTGAAAATACATTGCTGATTTCTTCCATCAATCACAATTAAAGTCTCAACAAACCACGGTAAGAGAAAGCTAAATTCTTTCATTCACCCTGATAAAATATCTTCATCTTACAGTTCAATTAGTTTTACTAGTACCATGACATCAAAAAAAAACAAAAACAAACAAATGTGTAACACTTAACTTTTATTAGGCAGTATAGAAATACATTCATAGTTTCTGTTTTTTCTTTTGTCATCCACACAAAGTCTACTTTTTCAGTCAATGCGGGAAATCAAAAGAAAAAAATGCCTAGGTGTTATTCAGAAAACAAAACCAAAACTAATTCAAGAGTTGTAACATGAAGCATCTATGTGTATAAAAATCAGAAAGAAAAAGGTAAGATCTCTGTGTCCTCAGTTTAATTCATGTACTTCCTGGATGCAGCCCACTCTCAGTATTTCCCCATGCAGTCAGTTTACAACCTTTTACCTTGAGCCAGGGAAATACTTCAACACATCCCTATCCCTGCCCCAGAAGGACTGGTGTATTTGCCTGAATTAGAATCATCCTGTGCACTTTCCACACAGGTGTTTAAGAGGAAAACCACCTTTACAATATGTCTGTAATAACACAGCACTCAAATACAGAAGTGAAAAGGCAGATACAGCCCTTGAGACCATTCTAAATATTGGGTCAGAAATTAACTGGAATTCTCTCTTTACAGTCTGTCAACAGCTTAAGTTTCTGCAATAGATTTTCCTCAGGGCTTCATGATACTGAAGAGGACCATGCATCAAAACATGCATCAGACAGTGAAAGGAAGAGCAGCTCGCTCTGTTTCCTAAAACATTAATCAACCAACTCACAAGGCTAGCAAGAAACTTCCCTGGTGAGGAAGCCACGGAGCTTCCTCATCCTCTCTCACACATCTGACAAACACAACTTCCAGATGCAGAACACTTGACAAGATAGTACACAGACTAGACAACTAATTTTATCCAGCATTATCATTTTAATGGTAGTATAAAATGTTTATGAAACAACTTTGGAATCAAAAATTTTATATATAAAAAGTGTTCACACGTAATTCCCAAACAAGAAATGGACTACATGTCCTAGCTAAAACCTCTTCACTACAAACAGCCTGTCCAGTTCAATTCCAAAATAGAATTTGAGATCATACTCAGTATCTGTACTGCAGTGCAGTGCCTTAGAGAGGAAGGTACAAATGCTGCAATCTCAGCCACGCCATCTCTCACATGAGCTGTTAAACACTGGTCTCTTGTGCCAGTCCCTGGTGAATCTTCAGAAGTCACACACTGACAGATACAAGAAATACTTTTTAAAATAAGCAAAGGCTAGCCAAAGTGTTTTTCAGTGTTCTTCTCTTCTAAAATTGCTCCTAATATCCAAGATTGCTTTTGAGCATTCTCTTCAGTGCTTTCTGGCAGCTGTGTGTTTATGTTTGATGATTGCAGCTATGAAATATGTTATCTAACATATTTTGATAAATCCCTTTCAGAATAAGCAGTGTATGAAAAGCATCAAGAGATTAAAAAAAAAATAAATGAAAAAGAGAAAGAAAAAAAGTATGTATTTTTCTATTGTATTTCACCAAGAGATTCCAATAACAATTCTCCTGATGTTTTACTTTAATCTGCAGAACTTGTTTTCAAGGTTCTTTTTGTGTTCTTTAATTTCACAGAATCTTTATTCAGGATGGTATCTAAGCATATGATTTTTTAGTCAGATTTAAAGTGATGTTCATTGTTTAAATGCTGACTTACGGAGGCATATCTGGAACAGAAGTCACTCTGGAATCACAGAATTCCTGTCCTTGAAGTGTGACCATATTACAGTCTTCATTTCAAAAACTAAGAAAAAACTTTCTGATATAAAGTCCATTCTTTTATCATGTGAAGAGTTAAATCCCAGCACTGACTGAATAAAATCTTTTGCACATCAAACATAAATCCTAAGTAATGCCTGACTTCATTTAAAAGTAATTTTCCAGTATTGGAATGTACCCTTACGCTTTCCTCTGACAGTCACACCCAGAACAATTAAGTCCATGTAGAAAATGAGGCAGCATAGAATATGCTCGCGCAAGCAAAAGTTTCTATTTTACTGCAAGTTGCTAATTAAACAAATGAAGAAGGCATTAGAAGAGGAGAGCACAGAGTGGAACATCTGCATTCCAATCTTTTAAAAAATGGAAGAGATGAAAAGGAGATGACAACTCCAACGGACCTGGGGAAAATGTGCTGCTCACACTGATTATACTCTGATTTCTGACAGGCATGGTAGGCTTCACTGTCTCAGAGGACAGAGAGAAGTACCATAACCCTGTCACACTTAACTTTAGTGTGTTCTGGTGGTGTCTCCAACCATCAACACCTAAAAGACAACCTGCTTCTAATTTAAGAAACTCCACAACTCCAGAAAACCATGGCATCAGGAACATCTCAAGATGAAATAGCTAACTTACACATTTCTCATCACTGTTAGGTACGCATTGCTCCCAAAATTCAGTGTAAGGGATACTCATAGACAGTATTTCAGCTGAAATACTGCAATTGTTTTAATCCTATCAAAAGCTTACCACCCCACTCCACATGAAGGAATCCACTTAGGGGGGCTCTGTACCACAAAAAGCAATCCTTGCGTTATGGAAGGAGCCCACATATTTAGGCAAAAAAAAACACTTTCTGTTCTCTCCTGGAATTCTGAATTATTTTCACTCCAATCAAATCCTGAAAACAAACACACCCACACCCACTTCCCCCCTCCCCCCCTCACCACCACCACAAAAAAAACCACAAAAAACACCACACAACAACACCACAACAGCATACCAAAATCAAAAATAATAACTCAGCCACAAACAA
>JANHFX010006432.1:6153-17332 GCA_027560015.1 Chloroceryle amazona
CGTGCCGTGGCGCCGCCCCCCCCCCCTACCCCCTTCTGTGGGTGTGCCCCCCCCCCCCCCCCCCAGAGCAGTCTTAAATCAACTCTGGCTTGTGAGTTCTAGGAGTCACTTTTCACAAGCACTTCAAAATCAAGCTACCTTTGAATCAGGCCGACTGGGAGTAGGTGGTCTTGAATGATGCATAAAGCAATTTCTCTGTGCTACAGCACCATCATGCTTGAAAATGGCACAGTTTCTGGTTATATATGAGAATGGCTTTCTTGCTGGGTAGGCCAAGTGCTGCTTCTCTGGCTGCCAGGTAACTTTTGATAGCTTTGTATTTGCATGCTTCAAAGGTAGTGCTGCAGCTTAATTTGTCTGTTAGAGGTGAAGGAACTGTATGATCTGAAGCAAATTCAGGGAGTCTTGTTGTGTTAATGCTACTGTCCTTGTTCTGTTTTCCCCGTGTCTATTCAAGTCCTGCTGTCATGGTTTAGGGTCAAGGAAGCCCCTTGGACCTATGACAGATGTTCTCTGTTAACCCCCCTCCCTCCCCAAAGGGGAAGAGAAAGGAAATAAGGGAGAGAGACCAAGTGACTAGAAAAGGAAACTAGAACAGCTTTAATGATAATAGAAATAATCTTAATAGGGATGGAATATATACAAACCCAGTATCAAACCTAACCCTCCAATGGTAATTACATCACTGTCACAGTGAATAACTATGCTGTTAGATTGCTCTGCTGTTGGGGGACATGGATAATCCTCTTTGCCACCTGGTCTGGAATATTGGGGCTGTTTCAAAGGTGCAAGGAGAACTATTCAGGCTGGTGAAGAGCAGTCAGACAAGCTGCCTTATAAGATGGTGGAGGAGACTGCAGTGTGAGCCTGTTGGTCAGGATGCTGGTAAGGGCCTGATTGGGAGCAGATGTGCCAAGTTCTGAAGCTGTATGTGTGGCACATGTCACACTCCACCAGTGGGAGTATAATAGATCTTCAATGCTGTCTAAAACTGTCAGGTGAAAACAAGCTGCCAAAGTACATGCAGACTTCATTTGTAGACCAAGTTCAAGGCATAAGCTTTTGCCTATTCCTTAGAATCCAGATTTAACAACTGGAGATTGACAGACTTGTGCTGATCTGCCCCTCCCTGAAAGCTTAAGTAGGTTGGCTTTCTGTAAGTGGGTTTACAAAATCGGCCTCAGTAGTCAGCACTGCAGCCCCTTCCAGTAACTTCAGACTTTGAGGAAGTAATGACTGATCTGGTTTTAAATAGTGAACTTCCCTCGTGAGCCTCTGTTAGTTTTATAAAGATTCCAGATGCAAAGTGTTTTCTGCTAAATGCTGTAGCCAGAAGTTTAGATAATCAAGACTTGGGCTAATCTCTAGTCCTTAGAAGATGCTTTATCCAACGGAAGAGGTTCCCAATTCAAGTTAGTGATTTCTTTCTAGGTGTCCTAGGGCTTAGACCCCTAAACAGTACCATCACTGATACTGCTCGCTAAGGCTGTGTGCTGGCTTCCAGGCTCAGCTTATATTTGCAGGTAAAACTGGTCTTCTGTTCTTGACTCGGGCTTCTTGCTAAGCTGGATTCTAGCTCTGTCACATGGAATGGCTCTTTACATCTGGCTCAGTGACAGTCAAGGTTCAAGAGCTTCATTATTAGAGAACCAATGTGTAAGTGATAATGATTCCCTTTGAGGTTTTTTTCCACTAAAACTGAACTTCTTTTATTAACCTTCTGAAGTTTCTTCCTGCAAAGCCAGGACTACTGCTCAGTTCTTGACTGCCCAAAGATAGGCTTCTTGTAAATGTTGACTGAAGACCAGGAAAGCACATATCCTAAAGCCTACTTCTAGCAGCTCTTGTGGGTAACGAGCACCAACTCACACTTGGATGCTGGTGTAAGGCAGCTACAGATCTTTGTGGGACAAGCAGTTCTCCTTGTGGAAACATCAGCTTTTAAGTGGATAGAGAACTTAAATAGTAAGCCTCTGGACTTTCAAAGATATGAAAAAGCCCTATAGTTTTAACACACTCAAGTAGCCTTTTAGAGCAGGCAAGAGCATTTTCATGCTAAATAGGACTGTTATGTTTGTCATCCTGATAGTGTCTGAAAATGAGATTACCTCCCCTTCTACATACCTTGCAATGCTGCTTCAAGGATTTGGGTCTGGATGGCTGCTTGACTTGCATCTCATCTTTTGTGTGATGGTGAGTGCAGTCCAGAGTTGAGTTCCTAGAGTACTCTAGAGCAAAGGTGGAAGGAAGGGGATCTTACCAAGTACTTCAGAAGCAAAGAATGAAGTATTTGTGGGAGCTTTTGTAAGACTAACACAAAGTTTTCCAGGCAGAAGCCCATGTTCTCCTTTGAAAACCATGTTTTGGATTCCTGTGTTGGTCTTTGCATGCTCAAGTGTTTACGCAGGTGATCAGCAAACCTTAGGGGTAAAGGGGCTGTTGTCTGCTATAACCTAAAAGCCATACTCTGTGGTTCCAGTAGCTCAATTAGCAAGTGTTTGGACCTGAATCCTTCATAGGTGAAGTTATTGACAAATGGTGTCCATTCTCCAAGGAATGGAAGGTAGCAATAATCTGTGTGTTGCTATCTCAGGATGTCTGAAGCTAAAGTGATGTGTGTAACCCCAGGCAAAAGCACAGGCATTTTGGTTTCATGGAAGAGGTCCTGTGAAGGTGACTTGTTAAACATTGGGTGCATCTGTGAACTCAGCCCAAGTGGTTCAAGGTTCAGTGACTGTAAAACCTGGCTTTCAGATGGGTTACATGCTGCTGTGGTAGAAAGACCTGCTTTGCTGTATTGCCTCTGCAGCTCAGCTGAGTAGAGCCTCACAGCATAGGCTCCAGGAGGGTATAAACTCTGAAATAACAAGATTTGGAACTTGGGGTTTGGTTCCTCAACTGGGATTGAATGTCTGCTAAGGAGCATACCCTGCTGTGAAGCTTGCTTAAAGAAGGTATTCTGTTATCAGTGCTGTTCAAACAGCACCTTTTTATTGACATGGCTGTGGTCCAGGGCTCAGATAGGTCACTTCCTCATCCCTTAGGGGAGTATCTCTGCCTGACAAACCAAGCAGTCAAGTGACTGTTAGTTTTGCACAATTCTTCCTTGTGCTGACTCAGCTGCTCTCATACTGCAGCTTAGCAAGGGAGATAGTATTTGGGGATGTTTTTAATGCACCTTTTGTCTTCCAGCCTTGGGAGCTGCATATGGAACAGCAAAGAGTGGCACGGGTATTGCAGCCATGTCTGTCATGAGGCCTGAGCTCATCATGAAGTCAATCATCCCTGTTGTCATGGCGGGCATTATAGCTATTTATGGCCTTGTAGTGGCAGTCCTTATTGCCAATGCCCTCTCACCTTCTATCACGCTATTCAAGTAAGTTGCTGTATCTGTTGGTTTTGTTTGTCCTGTAACTGTTTTGATGCTGCTGAATGGGTGGGGTTTGCTCCAGATGCCAGGGAGCACCATTGGTGCTAAATGCTCCCAACCTGGGCACAGCACTATGGACTGGATTTCAGCTGTGCTGCCTTGATGGCTTAGCCACAGTAGCAGTGCTGCCTGATCGGTTTGCTCATTGTTAGCCAACACACCAGACATCCCATGGGCAGAGATAATGCAGTGCTTTATGGCTTGAAAGGAATAGTGTACTGGCAGTACTGGGATGGGATGCTAAGCTTTATAGTGCCACATTCTAGACCTGGAAGACACCAGTCTTTCCAAGACTGTTTAAATAGCTCCTGTTGCCTGGGAGATGCAAGTGAATAATTAACATTGCTTCTTTATGTGCTGGTAAATCAATCCTCAAGCTATATATCAGGCCTCTGCACTAGCTACAGTCTGAAACTTAATCTACTTTTGGCCCTTGAAAATAGTTGGTGCTGCCCATTTTTTTCAGTATCTGAGGTTGGAGTCTCAGGAAGCATCTACTTTGTTAAACACCCTGTGCTTGCTCAGAGTATGGAAGCTCGCTCTGCAGGAAAGAAGTTCGTTTCAAATGTTTAAATGTTATTTCTTAGTTGCTTTGGGGAGAGGAAAAAAGCCTGTCTGTAAGGGTTGGGTGTCTGCTTGCCACTGTAACTCTTTTCATCTCTGTCCTACAGGAGCTTTCTTCAGCTGGGTGCTGGCTTGAGCGTGGGCCTCAGTGGTTTGGCTGCTGGCTTTGCCATCGGCATTGTGGGTGACGCAGGTGTACGGGGAACAGCACAGCAGCCCAGGTTATTTGTGGGCATGATCCTGATTTTGATCTTCGCTGAAGTCTTGGGTCTCTATGGCCTCATTGTTGCCCTTATCCTCTCCACAAAGTAAACGTCACAGTATGATGTAAAGAGATGTAACAAATCCACATTTAAAAAAAGCTCCAGAATGAAAATGGTCTCTCCAATGTGTACAGTTGTCCCAATTTGGTAGTTGATCTCTTGTAAATGCGCAATGTATGTTAGTGACTTGTCTGTCCTGTGTGTACTTCAATATTAAATTGGATGGGCTGCTCCAAGCCTGCTGCATGGCTTGGGGTGGCCTGTGTGCAATTTTCCACCCATTGCTGTTAGTATTTTATGTATAAATATGAACTAGAAAATGTAATTTTTTCTCTTCACTGGATGTTTATTTATAAAAGACTTGACATGTTCATACATCTATGGAGCAAGGATTTTCAATTTCCCATGCTATATATATTAATCTTATATATAGGTAGATTACACTGTGGGGTCAATTGTAAGTGCAGAGAATTCCTTGGATGTAACTTTGATTCTAAAGATTGCTGTAGTGTCCTGGTATTGGAGTATGAGAATTTTGTGTTTTATTACAGCAATTGTTCGAAACACTCCTGTGTTTCAGTAGTAACTGCGTATGCTCCGGCATCAGAGTCGTGCACCCAGTGTTGGGTTACAAACTTATACCATGTTTCCAAATAAAAATTCCTCACTACATTGCTGTGATGAGTCCTCTGCCTCTGATTTCATGCTTCTGCTGCTCCTTTAGGAAAAGGAGGGGATCCTTGAGGGGAAGGCAGGTTCTTGAGGTGACTGAGTGCTGTGCAGCACTGATGCTCTCACCCCTGCTGAAGCGTTCCCTTTTTCTTCTGGGTGAGTAGTGATGCTCTTTCCACTGCTGCCTACAAGCAGTACTGCCAGGGTGAGCAGGACTGTGAGGCTGTTGCAGTGTTGTGCTCATGCTGCTCAAGCTCTGGCAGCTGTACTGGGCTGTAAGCTGGGCAGGGAGCAAAGGTGCAGCTTCAGTGGGAGACCAGGAATAGGAGCTGCCCAAGACCATTAGGCAGCTCATCCCTGGGATAAGGCTGCCCAGGGATATGGTGGAGTCTTCTCTGGAGACTTTCAAAACCTGCCTGGCTTCATTCCTGTGTGGCATGCCCTAGGTGATCCTGCTTTGGCAAGGGGTTTGGACTCTGGTCTCTAGGGGTCCCTTCCAACCCTTAACATTCTGTGAGGGTGCTGCAGAAACTTGGCTATTGGAAAGCTGCCCTGTTAGCAGCAATTGCATTGAGTGCCTGAACAATAGTCTTATTAACAAAATGGGTTCATTCAAGAGCTTGTGTGTTTAACTTGTAAATCAAGAGCATTTGAGCTGAGAATTCAGCTTTTGCAGCTAGCAAATGCAGAAGCAATCTTATCTTGTCCTGAGAGTTTGTGAATGTTGTGAAGCGACACTGAAGCTTCTGTGGGGAAACAGATACCAGACCTCTACAACTGTAGAGCATGTTCCAAATTGCCTTTAGGAAATAAGTAACCTTAATCTTGGTTGCATAGCTTGGCAACAAGCTTTACCTTGTTCGAGCTAAAATGTTAATGCTACAGATACCTTGTGCTAGTTATGCCTCTGATCAAATGGAGCTGAGGAATCTGGACTGATTGGTCAACCTCTTCTGTCAGCCTGGCTGGGAATGGAGGTGTGATGGTCCGTATTTCACACATGTATGCCTATGCATGAAGAGCTAGGGCCAGAGCATGAGGAATTCACTGGAGCTTCCAGCTGGCCAGGAGCATTCAACAGCCCAGGCCTGGTAGCACCTTGTACACCTGGGTAGCTAGTCTACAAAGTTGGGACCAGTCAGGAAACCTCAGTTATGAGCTAATTGTTCTGATAGTGTGGATTTTGTGAAGGTGTATTGTTGTTGATCAATTAACAAATTAATTAGCTTATTCTGTTTGCTGTAAAGCTGATCTGGGTCAGTTAACAGGCTGTTGGCTTTGGGGTGGACTGTACTAGTGGGCTTGTGTTTTGGAAGAGCTTTTTTTGCAGGGCAGGCTGAGCAGTGGTGGTGCTTGGGCTGTCTAGAGGTGTCAGCTGATTTAAGGAAAACCTGGATGTCTGCTGAAGCATTACCAGGGTAAGGGAAATTCCTGATCTGAATGGTGTTGGTTGTACTTTCCTTCAGCAAAGTAGACTAAACTATGCTTTACTCAGGAGTCACAGTTACAGAAGCTATAGTGTCATTCTCAGCACTTACTTCAGTGAGTGTCTTCCCAGTAGTTCTGTGCAGAGTCTGATAAAGCTTGTAGCTGGGAGGGGGTGAGTCACAAATTCAGGCTCTCTGGAAAGTGTGCCATGCATGTCTTGCAGCTCTGGTGATAGGAATTGTATTTTGCTTGTGCAGCAGGACAAGAGACGGTCCTGGTTGGGACTGCAAATAGCTGAAGATCTGGTTTTACCTTTAAAAGAACCCACTGCCAGCCTTGGTTTTGCCAATTTACAGGAATATGAGCAAATAGCATTAAAGAGAGACACTAAATGCTGGTGGTAGCTCTCATCTCTAAGATAAATAAGCAACTTAAAGCTGGAACTCTTTAAGATCCCATTGTAGCTTGGTGACTGCCTTACAGAAGACAGTGACTAGGTTCAGAATGGTGATGGATACTTAAGCAAATGCAGGCAAAATCCCATCAACAGCATTTTGGTTCCAGCCTTGGAACATGAAGCCTTGCTTGTTAATGTATAAACCCATGCAGATCACGAGAACAGAGCATAAACAGAAGCTAGAGTTAGCATGCATAGGTGGAGGAATGCTTTGTGCTGCATACTTGCAAATACACCAGGAGTAAAATTAATAATCTGAGCACGATGCCTTGGCCAAGCATTTTCTGCCAGTGATGCTTTAGATCTTTGACAGCTCCCAGGTGAAAACTTGCATTTCAAGTCCTTCACTGATGCTTTGCATCAGCACATTTCTCAAGTGATTCAGGGCATTAAGAAAACTTAGGGACCTTTTGGTGCTTTTGCTTCATTTGCTGATAGCAGTCAGACCAGAGCACAGCCCTGTCTGTTAGGGATCCATGTGGAGGTTGGTTTGGAAGAGGGGAACAGGCAGCTTCAGGGTGTGAAATGATGGACTCAGTGCCTGATTAGAGGTGGCGTCTGCTGGCAAGTAAGTAGCCCTCTGTACTGTGGCGGCTTGCTGCCTGGGAGTGCGCTGCAGAGTGAGTCAGCCCTGCGGAGGGAGCAGTGAGTGGGGTGGCTCTGCAGCAGCAGCAGTAGAG
Organism: Chloroceryle amazona; assembly: GCA_027560015.1. Lineage (NCBI taxonomy): Eukaryota > Metazoa > Chordata > Aves > Coraciiformes > Cerylidae > Chloroceryle > Chloroceryle amazona. The sequence continues at coordinate 13,648 of JANHFX010006432.1, forward strand.
GGTAAATGTCCATTAGCAGTCGTTTCAGGCTGTGTAAGGTTAAGGGAAGCCTGCTGCCAGATGCTGCCTGCATAGGCAATGCCTTCAGAGAGCTTCCTGACCTTTCTTTTTTTCTAGCTTTTTCATACTGTCTTTTTTGAATTTTTTCTTTTATTTCAAAGGCTGCAGATTCTCGTGTTTTGGGGTTTTTTTTTACTGCTGTGTTGGAGAAGCATTTTTAAGTAGGATTTTTATCTGATTGCTCAGGGATTCTTTCCTTGGGAGACTTGGTTTACAGAGAAGTGTAGTAACCTGGAAAAGTAAGCTTTGGGGAAATAAAAACCTCATTAAGAGAAACTGATCCCAGAAACTTAAGGTGCTGTTTTCAACAACAGGATAACAGCAGCTCTAATGAAAATAGCTTGCTCAGTAAACCTTGCTTCCCTCACAGTCTAACCATGGGGATATTGATTTTACACCTTTTTGTTGTTTCCATCCAGCTTTACTGTACAGGCCATCACCGCTCTCAGGTGAGAATTGCCTCTGGCACACAGGACTTGCCACCTCTGCTCTCAGTGTATTTTTTTCTGTTCTGCAGGTACTAACCATCTTTTTATCGTAACATAATTGAATTAAACCTAGGGTAAGTCTTACAAGTGCCACTTATCCTGGAGTGGAAGTTTTCTCTTCAGGGTTGAAGGATTGTGTTCCAAAAAGCTGCTCCATTTTTGTTTCTCTGACTCACCAGAGTGCTGTTCCTTTTTCTGCAAGCCATGCTTCATTTAGCTCCAGAGACAGCCACAGCTTTGCAATTCCCCTCACAGAGTTTCTCTTGATCTAGTTCCTGTATAACGATGCCAAAGCATGCAGGAAAAAATTCTTCCCCAACCTTACCGTGTGTAAATCCTGAAACTTTCCTAGTGGTCAAACCGGAAGGACTTGAGTGGCTCCCACCTAGGTTTCTACAGACTATTGCCAGTTCTCACTGACCTCTGAGAGCAGGAGCTGCATAGATGGAGGATAGGACAAGGTTGATGGAGAATCTGTGGAAAAATCTTCATTTTGCTAAGGGACAAGATGCATTTTCTAGGGGGCATCTGTAGCTCTTCTGTATTTACTAAGGGGATACTGATGGCCGTTGCAATCCTGGACCCTTCTGGGTGACTTTGCACTGTCCTGTCCTTGCTATTATATCCATGCTTTCCTCCTTTGCCTTTGTGAAGGGGTGACCTCAAGTGGCAGAGAGCAATACACTGACCACCTACACCTCACCTCCGGGAAAGATGGGTCTCTCTCCCTGAGGCAAGCTGAGGACAAATCTTGAGATCTTGTCTATTCCCAAGAGTGGCAGGGTGTTCACAGCTTACAGGTGTGAACAGCATCCCTGGCTCTTGTGTGCATTAGGACAATTTCTTAGACCTCTTTGTGAATGCACATGAAAAATCTGAAGCCAAGGCTGTGTCTTCGCAAGCACTTTTGTTTGGCATCAGTGCTGGCCCAAGCCCTCCCTCTGGACATATGGACCTTTCAGAACTGTAGCATGTACCCCCCTGCTTCTCCTGATTGTGCTGGTACAACTTCTCATGCTGCTAGGCAGTGAATCTAATTTGGGAATTGAGCCAAGTTAAAAATATCTCAATGTGACGAAAAAACATTTGCTAAAAAAAATGCAAGTGAAACTACAGCTTGTGCCTCCCTCAGCCTCTTACCAGGGCAGTAGAGAGAAAGAACATGCAATTATCAGAGCAGTCTACACTGACTGGTGATGCAGGGCAGAGTTAATTTAGTGCTGAGAAATAAAAGAATATCTAAAGGGATAAGACTCAAGCAGGACAGGTACGTGACATGAAGTTGGGCTGGGTGTCAGACCTACAGCAACAATGAGGCAAATCTCCATCCCTTTCATCTTGACACAGGCTGTTCTGTTCCCAGCAGTGCAGAGGGAGGTCTGGGCTGTTTTCCAGCATTCTGACTCAGTGGTTCTCTTTGGGGTTTGCAGCCTGGCAAACTGTTAGATCTCTGTTGCTGGAGGGTTGGTGAAGCTCTCCCAGTGGGGTGGCCTCCATGGCAGGATCTTTTACAGGGGAAGTTCCTACCTCTAAGCAGCTGGCGTTTGCAGTTGCCCGCATGTGTCTTCCACTGCCAAGGAAAGTTCCTGTTAACGTCTGTTGGCTTGTATGCTCAAGTGGCCATGGGTGGTTCTGGGTGCCCCAGACAGGGATCATTTCAGCCATGATGAGGAAAACCCACCCAGACTCATTCTCAGCCTCGAATTCCCAAAACAACACTGCACACAGTTTTCAATTAGCATCGTTCTCAGCTATCCATTTCAGTGTCCTTTATTGGCATCCTGCTGACAGTAAGAGGCAGCTTGTAGAGTGGACGAGCATTGACATAGTGGAATTATAAGTACAGCATGAAACTTCATTAAAATTCAATTCCTGGAGACGTGGGGATGTTACATTCATGCACAATTACATTCCCCACCATCTATCTTTCCTCAGTGTGATTCATCAGCAGAGCTCACATCAGCACCCTGCCCAGACACAGTCGTTGGTGAGGCACTTGATTCTGCAGTACTGTGGGACACCAAGTGGGATGAACACGCAAGTGAATGGTGGGTGGGCGGGCGGATGGGCTGCTGCAGCACACAGCACTCCCTGTGGAGCAGAGAAGACTGAGGGGAAAGGGAGGCACCTGCCAGCAGATGTTCGGGAGTAAATGTGTAGGCTGCTGTCTTTGATTTGAACAATGCTTAGTGTCTTGCAGATGTCGAGCATGGTTGCCCTTCTGGCCACAAAGACTGCAGACACAAGGACCCCGGGTGACAGGGTCTGCTGGAGAGAAGAGGCAAGAGCCTCCTGTCTTCTCTCCAAGGCTGCTGCTGACTTAACTGACCTTAGTAGCCTGTCTGCCTGCAGCAACACTGTCAGCTTAGAAAGTAACATTTAGAAGAAGTAATGACTTACCTGCCCAGGTTGCAGTTAACTCTTCTCTTTAGCTGAGGCAGTGAAGGGGGTGTTCCAGAAATCTTACAGAGCCAACAGTTCAACTGTAACTTTAACTTTGTTAGTGTAATTATTGCTGTGCTCGATTGGATTTCCAAGCAGCTACAGGCTTTGCAACATTTTTCTAACAGCTCTCAGGGACAAGGATCAGCTGGTCCTTTGTGACAGGTCCATCCAGCACACCTGAGCCTGCCTGGCTTTGCCACTGACGGAGTAATCGTGAATCAGTTACATGAAGGGCTGCCAAGTGGGATCCTCATCCAGCAGGATGCAGCCCGCTGGTCCCTGTGAGTGCAGCATGCCACAAAGCAATAGAGCAGTGCCCCTGGGCTGAATTGTTCCCTAGAGAGGAACGAGTCCACTGGGGCCATTCAAGCCAAGGTTACTTATTCACAAATTTACAAAAGCCATTAGGAACTGCTAATTCATCTCTGACCTCTCAGGCCTTTCAACTTTGCCTGATAAAAAGCAGTCTTTAGCAGGTAACATCTTTTCCACAAAGGTGTTCCCATGTCGGCCTGTGAGGAGGCTGCCCAGGTAGCGGTGACAGTGCCTGCACAGGAGCTGCACCATGGCTCAACAAGGGCTGGAAGAAGACAGGTAGTAGTTGCAACCGAAACAAAATTCAGAGCTTCCACACCCCCTTGCTTTCTAGCACTCCTCCCCGAGGTGGGAAGCTGGCTGCAGCTGGGTGAGGA
>JANHFX010006433.1:0-20650 GCA_027560015.1 Chloroceryle amazona
GGATTTAGATTAGAAATAAGGAGGAAGTTCTTTACCACGAGAGTGGTGGAGCACTGGAACAGGTTGCCCAGGGAGGTAGTTGAGGCTCCATCCCTGGAGACATTCAAGGTGAGGCTTGACAGAGCTCTAGTTGAGGATGTCCCTGCTCTCAGCAGGGGGATTGGATTTGATGACCTCTGGAGGTTCCTTCCAAGCCAGATATTTCTATGATTCTATGTTTAAAGTGAAAAAAAAAATCCTGCATTGTCAAGAAAAACAGCTATACTAACTTGATAGGTCTTTTCCCACCCTAGTTACTTGGATTTCAGGAATTGCAGATTTTACATTACCCCAGAGCAAAACAGAGTAAGAAGAATTTAAGATGTTACTCCACTGCCTGAAATGTCAGCAATAAAATACCAAAAAAAGAGATGACCTCCTTTCAAATTTAAATTGTGTCTGCCAGCAGCGAGTGCTTACGTTACACAGATTCACTTGCAGTATCCTTGTGCTCTTTTAAACTCTCTAATAATGAACAACTAAAGCACGTAGATATCTATCTATTACATACTTACCTTTTCACATAAATGTGCCACCATGTTCCATATCAAATTTGGAACAACTCTCTTCCAGAGTTGTAAGAATACTACTAATCTAAATAAAGTGAAATTAAAAAGCTTTATCCACTGTATACAATCTATATAGAAGTATATACAGTTAAATAGTAATGACAGAATAACAATTTTCAGATGGAGTAAGACTTCTTTATTATTTTTTATCTCACTACAATTATCTCTACCAAATGAAGCTTTGAGATTTTCAAGTAGAATTGTATTCCTGTTTTATTTCTGCTATTTCCAAATATTATTCTACAGTCTAGACTAGTGTTTTAGGCTCTTTTCAACTTGTATCTTCTACAAAAAAAGAAGAAAAAATATTTTACAACATTATTAATGTAGTTTCAAAAGTGGTCATTTGATTTAAAGAAGTTTAAGTTTAACAAAACATCTTGGAAAACACAGCTGAGACAAAGATGAGCAATAAATTCAAACCAAGCAGTTAATCTGCTTTGGTGGAACACTGGTACAGGTTGCCCAGGGAGGTGGTGGAGGCCCCATCTCCAGAGACATTCAAGGTGGGGCCTGACAGAGCTCTGAGCATCCTGCTCTAGTTGCAGATGTCCCTGCTCACTGCAGGGGGCTGGACTAGATGAACTTTAAAGGTCCCTTTCAAATCAAACCATTCTATGATTTCACACATATAGTACCTCCAAAGCAAAGGTAAAATATATCTTGAATTTCAAGTCCTTACAAAACTGAGTTTGGACACTTGGAATTAGTTTAGATCTTTGCCTCATGTCGATTGTGGCTGGTTTGCATCCTTTTGTAGGAGAGTAAGGAGAAGACAGATATTTAGCAGGAATGATTCAGTGAATTCCTAAAGCAGAACCTAGGGGAAGGAGGAGGAGACCTATGAATCTAACTTGCAATGCTAAGAGATTCAATAATTGCAAAGGCTGAGGTAGAAAAATCTGTATGTCCAAAAAATGCTGGGGGTGAGGACATCATGCTTTGGGCAGATTTTTCACAGGCCAGTCGATCCAATTAGGGTGTAATATTCTTGGATCTGGAAACGGAGCTCCACATGAGGTACAAATGTAACCTCTAACTTCACTTCAGAAAAAGCTTCTCCTACCAACTCTCAGCCTATTGAAGCTCTTTCACTGACTGGAATAACAATGGTAAACTTGGCACCTCTTACCAGACAAAAAGGCACATACGACTTCTCCAAATCCTCACCCCCCTTTTCCATACCTCTCTATTTGCTAAAATAGGTTTGAAAGCTACACTTTTAGACAGCAGAAATTACAAAGGCATGTAAAGACATGCATATTTGAAAAGAAGATGCTTTTCTGAAGCACGTTCTTCTGCAGTGCCAGGCTGCACTCCAGAGCATCTAAACCCAGCATGCAACAACCACGTACCAAACAGCAACATAAACCATGGAAATTCTGCCCAATATCTCCCGAGAGAATACTCCAGCGGTACAGTGAGAAGATAACAACCTAAGCACCTGCTCTTTCCTGAATTTCTGTGACTCAACACAGTACAAAATGATTGTCACAATGCTGGTGCTTCCCAACCTCCATAAAGACCAAATCCAAGTCCTATGAGCTATTCATGTACTTTTTATTTGGATATTTATGAGACTCAAGTCACTGGATTGTTTGAGGGGTTTTTTTGTTTTGTTTTTTTTCCATTTGTTTTACCTTTTAAATAAAAAAAAAATAAAATTCTATACCAATTTCAGACACTCAGAGGTCAAGAAGTCGCAGTAGTAAAACAAAATTCAAACCCAAAATTTCCATGTCTGAAATTCTGGAGTAATATCACATAATAATCAGAACTAAAAGACAGATTATTAATTTTTCCTTAATATATGAAAACCATTATGCATCTATAAACTCCATATTTTACAGAACTGCCAGACATTTCAATAAACAGACCAAATGAAGAAAGAGAAACCTGTCAGACAAGAAAGTGCTTAAAATGCTTGACAGAAAACCAAGGATTTTTGTTTTAATAGTGGCAATTACAGAAATGAAACAATGCTGGCAACGTTATGATGATAATTATACACACACAAAAAAGGAGTGGATTAAGGTATTTAAAATAATTTTAACATCGCTTAGAAAAGCTGCCTAATGAAAATACATACCTTTGTTTTATGTTTTCAAAATTTCTAATTATTTTTCATTTCTCTTAAAAAAAAGTTTGTGACGTCAGAGATTTCTGACCTACATTTCCCAAAGCCTTCAGCTTCATATCCATAATCGAATAGCAAACCTTAACACAACTAAAAAACCTAGAAGTTAACAAAATTGCAATAGTTCAAAACTTAATCCCAATCAAAAAAATCCCCAAACATTTGAAGCCATTTCTTTTTCTTGTAGCAGATCTACCTTGATGTGCTGCATAGAAATCTAAATAGAGGTCTAACTGAAATATTTTTTAATTCCAGTTGAGGGTTCAAATTTACTACACAGTGACATCTCAGTAAGAAGTTCAACACTGCCCGTTTGCACGTGGTACTGCTGCCAAAGCAACACCATGGTGTAGGAGCTCCCTTGTCTTGTCTTCTTCACACATTTCATCCCACCCCAGCTCTTTTGCCATATGACCCAAAAAGATTTCATTACCATAGAATGCTTTGGGTTGGAATAGTACCTTTAAATGCCATCTAGTCCAACTCCACTGCAGTGAGCAGGGACATCTGCAATTAGATCTGATTGCTCAGAGCCCCATCCAATGTCACCCAGAATGTTTGCAGGGATGGGACATCTCCTAACTCTCTGCACCAACTGGGCCAGGGTCTCATCATCCTCACTGGAAAAAAATTCTTCCTTCTCTCCAGTCTAAATCTCCCTCTTTCAGTTCTGTGTAAGAAATGCTCAAAAAAAGTGTTATGCTGTTTTGTAGATGCTAGAAGCGAGTTTAATGAGTGTAAATCTTGACTTACTGCACACTAGAGGAGATCACGGCTACTGCTGTGGGTGTCCTGCCAGTGCTCACAAACTACTCAACCAGACCACTCAGCAATGAGTTATTCCTGTTTGAGTAGAAACACGTGTGAGTTTCTTCTACATCTCTAATGTAGGTTTAATGAAAAGGGAAATCAAAGGCCTTTCCTTCAGTTCCTGCTCCTACTTCCTGGGTGCATCCTGAACATCACTTGCATTCTCCACGTGGCACAAATGCCTGCATGCACTGAGCTGCTCCAACTGCAGGTGAACTACAAACGGTGCCTGAATTACAGCAGCAAAACACAGGGACTGAAGAGGTGAAACTGCACATTGCAACTTCCAATTTGTTTTATTTTATACTTTCTGGTGTGTGCAGAATAACAAACTTACTAACCCAAGTCAAAACTAAACCAGTAGAGGAAGAGATGGAAGGAAATTTCAGATGCCACTAAACTGGAACTTATTTAATGAACTTGCTAGATTGAATTCCTTGATAGAATTAGACTTTTCTGGTGAAGACTGCTCATAAAACCTAGCGGCCAAGACAAATTGCTACTTGCTTACTACACCAATATTACTTCTTCAACTGGGAGGCCTACAACTTCATACCACTGGCAGGATTGCTACAACAGTACAAGAAGTGCTGTTCTTCTAAATGCTTAGAGGGATGTATTATAATCAGAAAGAGGAAAAAGCAAACAAAAAAAACAACCAACCAACCCAATTAATTTTTTTTACATAATTCCAAATTTAAAATATAATTAATACACCCAATACAATTATTTCTTTTATCTAATAATAGGGCCAGGATTTACCTTTGCTAATCCCACAGTTCCGATTCGCCATGAATCAAGAAATCCCTCCCTGTCTCTAAGACAATTGTGGTTTTATTCCAGCTGTGCCTTTGCAGGTCCCAAATGAGATTTCTTAATCACTTAAGACTTCATACCACATAACAAAGTTGGCTGTACAGATGTGAACCACAGCATTTAGACAAATCAGGAGTTCTTTTCACCCCAGTGAATATTTCTTTTAGAGAGAAAGAAGTTTACCAAAATATTATTCAAGTTGTCTCTCAAGGCTTTGGTCATTTGCTTATTTTTTGCAAATCATGAGCACACTAAGATGAATTTAAAAATATTTGAGAATAGTTTTTAATACCGCAATTTCACCATGGAAGAGCCTGACTATATTTATATTACCTTTTAAATGGAAAATTAACTCTCTCAAATGGTTCTAAAATCCAGTCATTTTTTTAAAAGGCAAATTTTGAGTAAGGAGCATTTTCAGCCTCATTTAAGGGAGCACTGAAATTTTACTTTTTTAAATTTATTCAATGATCCTAAATGTCTTCAGTCTCCAAGAACATCACACAAGCATGACCTGCATTAAATCTTTCACAAAATTATACCTAGAAAATCCCAGATTTGGGGGACAGAGATAAAGGGGTTTAATATCAAATATTAATTTAATATGCTGTACCTGATGATTTTCTGTGCCAACCTTCAAGTAGAATTTAAAGTTCCTTTAAAAGCATATATGAGGTCAAAAATTAATATATCTGTAGATGTATTCATACTTTTCCTTAGCTTTCTACTAATAGGATAAATGGAACAATAAATGATGACAACTGATGTAAACTAGTGAAATTATTGGTTACTGTTTACATGTATCTCCATTCAAATTCTGACTTAATTCTGAATTCAGCCTTAATCTATGCAGAAAGCACACTTAGCCTCACAGTTAATTTCAAGAAAACTATTCAGTAATGAAATTTTCACTTGTTCCAATATATCAATGTAGAGTTTATTAATCTAACATTTGTCTCACCACCACGAAATTAAAAAAATAAATAAAAAAAACCATCAATAAAAATATCTTCACTGCTATAAAAACCAGAAGTGTCATTTAAGAATACCTGAACAGCAAAGTTTGATGTGGAAAAACTCTCCAAGGCTTACATCAACATTCAGATGACCAATATAAATAACTGCTTTACCTTCCTTTCATCAAGACTAATGAGCATTGATCAAATGAAAGCCTTTAACTGCCTCCTACAAGTCTTTTCCAGCACAAATATCTTCCTGCTAGAATCAATTTCTCTACCTGCCTGAAGAGAATCAGTTTAGATCTTGGTATGATTTCTCAGGTAGAAGAAAATTTTTCAGCCTCTTCAGGCTGACAATTTATTACTTGGAATAAAATATTTTCTGAAGTACCTTACATTTTCCACAGGAGAAAGAGTAAAAAAGGGAAAAGATAAATCAGGGAAAGTGATAAAAACCGCAAACACCACAAAGTCAACCATGAAAATAATTCAACCACAAAATCCAAGATATTTGTTAAATCAGGGATCATTCACTGTTGCAATATAACAGAAATTCAAAAGTATAAAGCAAGAAGAAAAAAAAAAAAAGGCTACTTCTGAAAATAATGGAAATAGAGTGAAAGGGAATGACTAAAAGGTTATAAACATCATATGGAAAGCTGCAGAACTTCCATACTGCATTCAGTCATGATATTCAGATTTCAGAGCAGTTACCAAGAAACTAGAGAAGAAAGTCATGTGGTTTCTATACGTTGTGTCCAGATAATCATATCCGCAGTTAAAAATCAAAATTCCTATCTCTCTCTCCTGTTAGATACCTATTATTTCTGGATTCCCTCTTAGGTTGTCCAATCCAAGCTGCATCTAAATCTTCCAGATATTACACTCTTAGGAAATTCTGATTCATCCATATACCTAAAGCTAAGCTCCTGCCCTCCTCCTCTTGATATTATCATCCTGCCTCTCACTTTCTGTACTTGCTGTTAACAGCAATCTTGTTCCATATCCACTCAGGAAACTCTTACAAAGATACTTTAGCTTTTTGTAAAGTCACTGCTTTCTCAAACTTTTTTCTTCACTGCTTTCTCAAACTTTTCCCACTTACTAGATCACCTTTCTGCCTCATACTGTACATCACTTTTAAAGCTTGTCAAAACTTCACTACAGACACCTTTTGGGCTGCCATTTAATAAGTCTCTCCTTCTGCAGCAGTAATGGTTTCAGCAGTGTCCACCCATTCCTTATCTCTTCTTCCTCTGCCCAGGCACTGCTCTGAGTTCTGCTTATACAAGTACTTATTCAGGTGCATAATGAACAGGAAAAAGCAAGAAAAAATATACAGGTTTAAAATAAGCATTTTTAAAAAACAAAGTTAATTCACCACACATCAGCTGAATATTACAGCGTAGCTCAGAAGGTGGCAGAGAATGAGAAACATCAATGGCAGCTGTTTAACTTAGCCCTGGAGCAAAAGAATTACTGAAAATAAGCTGCTTGCAACAGATAGTAAACTTCATCTATAAATATCCCATAAAGCAGCTGACTAAATTGCTAAGCACATAACGTTGCACCTTCTCAAAGCTGCACTTGACACCTGAAAGGAAATACACCTCCAAAGACCTGTCTCATTGCTTTCTTTCAGTCCTCTCCTAGTACTTTTCTTGGCTGCACCACGTAAAGATGCTCAACAGCACTTGGGTTGGTTGTTGTCCACAAGCCTTACCTTGCTGATCCAATTTTAACTCCATCTGTTGAAATCCAGACATTGTCTTTCATTCTGAACAGAGAGAATGAGTCTGGCTGGGTATTTAGATACCCACTTAGCACAGTCAGAATGAGATCTCTGTCTAAGACTCAAAATCAAAGGTTCTAAAATACAGGAAAACCTGCCTCTCCTTCCCTCCAAAAGAATCATAAAAACTATCACTACCTACACATGGATGACAACTACAAAGTGAAATTCGCTTGCCTTCCCATTGCCCATTTTTTAAATCAAGAATTAAATCTTGAAACATTTGCATAATGTTATGCATTATGGATCAAGTTCTTGCTATATGGACACAGGAATAGGAAGGAAACTATATAATGAACAACAATGAAAATATTTTTTTCAGGAATTACTAAATAGATGTTATATAACTCAGATTGAGCTTTGGAAAAGTAAAAATCAAGAAGTGTATGCACATCATTATACACTGAAATCTGAGCATACAGACAAAATTAAAATAAACTAATTAAAAGAAGAATAATTACTGAAGAGATATTTTTTAGTAAGCCCTACTAATGTTTTCTTAGCACACAGAGAACCCTAATGTGACATTTCCCTCTCTCGGAACAAAAGGGTCTGGATTTTTTTAGTAGAATTTCTGCAAACTGCATGTCTTCCTGCACAGATGAAAAGGCCGTTTGGAGAGCATTTTTCTGCAAATAAAATTTGATTGGTTCAACACGGACCTTCCACATAATGTTCTTATAATGAGTAAATTAGTAGGTGATATAAAGCTCTGAAAATAGAAAGACTGTAATGAAAAGCTTAATGTGTTTTTTATGGTAATGTTGAAAAAAGTAAAGCCATGTTTAAGTTTCTATTCATGTTTTTATTCAAAGCCCCAGGCAAACTAGCAAAACACGAATGAGCAGTGTGATTTCATTAAATATAACGAATAATCTTCTCCTTTGAAAACAACTGACTTGAAGGAATATTGTAGCATAGTGACTGCCAACTGATGTCTGGGTACTACAGGCTTTTCAGTTCACACAGAATTTCCTCTTGAATGAAGGTGAAAGAATCACGAACACAGAGAAGAGAAAAATCAGTCTTAACAAGCCAGGAGCACACGAATTTTAAACGGATGAGAAAAGTACAGCAACTTCGTAGGAGTTGGTGGGAAGCCTGCTACACTTAAAAAGCTGTTCAAACATCCCCTCTGCTGAGCCTGTAAGAGGATGCTCGGGACACCCATTGACTTCAAAGAAGTCTGGAATCCATGGCTTAGAAACTGCCTTGATTGCATCCATTTGTAGCAGGAGGAGGACAGCACTTGTCTTGTGAAAGCACACTAGGAAATGGTAGAGGGAACTTGGCTTTCCAGATATAAATCTCTCCTCTTGAGAAGCATAAAGCAAAGGGGTATTAGACAAAGTTATTCAACTGACTTGGTCTTGTCCTAACTCCTAACCTTGCCTGAAATTCTTGGGCATATTCGGAAAAATCCATGTGCCAGAAAACAAGTGACATTTAAATAAGAGATCTTTATCTCTTACATAAAGAGGTCTGAAAAACAGTGACTGATCCTTAAAATATCCATCACTGTACAATTGTACATTTCAACCAGCAGACATACATAAACACACATGGATACAGACTGTACAGCTCCAGTGAGAGAGATACACTGTCAGATATTTAACTGAGAATCCTCAAAATTCAGTCACCTAGAAAAGCAGCAGCCATACCCAGAGGTGGTCAGGTTACTTAAATCTGAGATGCTTTTGGTTCGGCACTACCAAGTTCTGTAAATAGACAATCTCAGAACTAATGTGAAAACAAAATTAATTAAAAAAACCCGCTAAAATATATGTTAAAAACATATACAAAAAATTTGGAATTTCAAACATAAAAAATTCAAACTTTATTACATGAGGTTTTGTAGAAGGACATTTTAAAGAATTAGAAGCATTTTTTTTTTTTCCATTAATGCTGTGTTGCTATTCTTGGAAGGAAACTGATTTCACCACTAATAGATCTGAGAAGAATCTGAAGAAGCAATACAGAAGGGACTATCACCAGCTCAGAAACAAACAAACAAACCAACAATATATGTGGATATTTAACAGCCATACATACTTTATGGTTTTAAACTAAAAGAGGGAAGATTCAAACTAGATATAAGGAAGAATTTTTTTTCCAGTGAAGGTAGTTAGACACTGGCCCAGGCTGCCCAGAGAGATGGTAAAAGAGCCAACCCTGGAAATATTCAAATTCAGGTTGGATGGGGCTCTGAGCACCCTGCTCTAGTTGCAGGTGTCCCTGCTCAGTGCATGAAGGTTGGACTGGATGACCTTGAAAGGTCCCTTCCAAACCAAACTATGTCATGATTCTGTGATTTTTCATGCCCAAAAATCCACAAAAAAAAAAAAAAAGGTACAGTAACTGAAGGGTTGTGTTTTGAAAGCAATTACCACCACTGTGTGCCCTGACCACAGAGGAAACCAACACATCTAACCTGTTCCTAATTCCCTAACCCTAATTCTTTTTCAGTCTTCAAAACACCTTTCCAGTCTGACTACAAGATGACTCTTACTGGAACTGAAAATCCCCTAAACTGAGGAGACAGAAAGGGAGACAGAGAGAGAGACAGACAAGAAAGAAAAGAATTTTCTTCATTAGCAACATTAAAACACAAAGTAACTTCTTACATAAATGCCCAAGAACCTGCAAATTAAAATGGGATTAATTAACAAATGACTGGTACTTGCAGGTTAAAGAAAATGCAAGTAGTAAACACATGACAATGAAGTGTAAGTTCTTCAAAAAAAGCAATTTACTTAATGTCACATTAATTTTTCCACAGAACTTTTCTTTTCATACAGTTTCCATCTCAATAGTGAATCTTTGATCAGTGTGCCTGAAAAAATAATCTCTGTGAAGATTAAGAGAACAAAGGAACCCAGATAAGCTTGACAGTGGTAATGAAACTTTTCAGGTCATCAGGTAAACAAACTACTGGAGGCACCTCAGTGGAACAGATTTCCTATAGGATTATAATGGAAAGAAAAGCAGTTTAATAAATAAATAAAAATTGTTTCCCATTTTTGTGACCTGAAGCAATTCCCTGTATCTATTTCCTATAAAACATCTTTAATTCATACTTTGGTCTCGGACATCTTTCCTGTAAGCTCTGTGAACCTCAGCAGCTGTTTCACCGGTAACCAGGATGTCCAGAATCTCCCCAGCTTTTCTGCTGGACCTCGTGCTGTTTCAGTCTCTTTTCTACCTCGCTTGTCTACTGGCTGCCACCTTGCTGGAACACGTCTTGCTTCCAAAGGATTTCAAAGAGATTCATAATTGATTCTCATGGCTTGAACATATTTGCAGGAGTCTTTCTGGTCTCCCTTACCATATTTTGAGTATCGAATAATTGCACATTATGATGTTTTTTAAAAATAAATTACTTAGCTATCTAAAAATAGCTTTCTCTACTGTCCTGATGCCTCATTGTCTTTTCTTCATTTACTATTTTAATTAACATTATTTATTTTCCTTACTGCCTTATTGGCAAAGACCCAAAATAAATCCTCATTTTCATGTTTTAGTGTTCTTCTTAATTGCCTTTTAAGCATTGTGTGTAGTTCTTGGAGATTAAGCACTACTATAGTGAATTTGGCTTTTTTCCCCACCTCCTACAAGGCTTTGAAACAAAATGTGTATGATTATTGTTTCAGATGTTTTCAATGCTAATGGTTTTAGTCTTGTGCTCATTCAAAGCCAAGAGTCTTCCTCTTCCGTTATCCTTGACTACAGCTCAGTAAACCTGTCTTCACACAGACAACTTCTGCCTCATCATTGGTGAGCTTTTCCTCCTTCTTCACAGAACTTTAGTCCATAACAACATCACCAGATTGCCTATTAAAATAGAGAACTTATTAAAATAGTTAACTTATTTATCTAACTGGATTCTAAGCTTTCTGGAAGGTAAAGCACAAGTTCACACCTTCCCTCTCTATCTTCTTGTCACAGTTTAGGGTCAGGGCAGGCACTCAGACCTGTAACAGATGCTCTCTGTTAACCCCCCTCTCTCCCTCCCCAAAGGGGAAGAGAAAGGGAATAAGGGAGACTCAGCCAGTAGAAAAAGTATAGAACAGCTTAAATGAAAATGAAAAGAGTAATAATAAAAATGGAATATATACAAATATATACAAAACCAGTATCGAACCCAACACACACACACCCCCCCAATGGCAGTTACATCACCATCACCACTAATCCTGTGGAGCAGGCACTGGGGGAGTCCCAGACTGGGCCCTGCAACAGATGGGAGCTGTGTTCAGGAGCTGGGTTCTAGTGCTGGATTTAGGAACACCCAGATAGGGATTGAAGGCAGAAGGGAAAGAGTCCTCCTCAGATGCTCCAAGGAGGAAACTGGATGAGGACTCAAGCCAAGCCAGCCAAAGCCAGCAAAGTGGGCCAAGAGGGGAGAGACTTTCCCAATCCCTCAGCTTTATACTCAATATGACATATATGGGATGGAATCCCTTGTTTGTTGGCTTAGGGTCACCTGTCCTGGCCCCCCCTCCCTGCGAGTGTGGCCTTTTCCTTTCTGCACTCCCCAACGTGGTGCACAAGATCCAGCAGTGGCCTTGATCTGCACACCAACCCTTGGTACTAACTCTAAATATAGGGTGCTATGGAAGCAGACACTGCAAAAACACACTGCTAACTGCAGCCAGTGCAGTTAGTTCAAAGAACTGAGTTGAAAAGTAAAATCACTGAACAGCATTAGTTCTGTTCTCACTCAAACCAGGACACTTGTATAGTATCACTAGTCCACAAAATGAATTCCTGCCACCACTTGAAAAAAAAAAAGAGATGAAGAGTAAAGTGAATATTTGGTACTGATTTAAAATTAAAAAAAAACCAAAACCAAAAACTCATAAATAATAAAATAACAAAAGTGTAAATCTCACTTTACAGAACTGTAGATCTTATCAAGCTTATCAAGAACCTCCCTTGACCTACTGGTCACACTCTTCTAAATGCACTCCAAGCATTTATATGTTCAATATAAATCACAGAGAAGAAACACAATTAAAAATCATGCAAATATAGACAGCACTGAGATGAACAGAACTCACAATACCTCCTATGACAGAAGAACTTAAATGCACCTCAAATTCTTGTCAGCAAGTTTCTGAGTACGAAACAGGAAAGACTTCTTCCCTCAGATTTGTTGAGCCAATGGAAGCAGGATGTTTCAGAGATGAAGTGAACATTAATGAGAGAAGTTATGAAATGATAATACATCTGTCCTCAATTAAAAAGTACTGTCCAATTGCTACCCTGAGACTCAGGAACTCCAGCAACAGCTAGCTCTTGGAAGCTAGGATGAAATAACCAGGGCTGAATCAACCCATCTATGTCCTCCCTGTTTTCAACAGCCATTATGAAAATTTGATTTTGATATTAACTTTGCCTGTAATCACCATGTTTAATATTTTCTGAGTTGCAGAAATCTTTGTACAATATAAACTTGGGCTTACGCAGACTTCAGCATTTCATATTTGTCATCAGACCAACTCGTGTTTCTGCTAAAATCCTGTACTTGTTCCAACACAAGCTACCTACTAGTGAAGGAGCTTCAATCTTTTGGTTCACTTCAAATATTTTAAGCATCTTAAGTGTTTTGTGTTTAGGTATAGGAATCAAAGTTCCTTAAATACTGTCAATGGAGGCAGTTGCAAAAATTATTCAAAACACCTCGGGCAGATATTCCCAGTCATAGTAAAGTTCTACAACATCCCATTCATCCTGACATTTGCAGATTCACAAATGCATAAGACAGCACTTCCCAAGTCTAATTAAAACTCTCCTCACTTGCACATCTGTTAAAAGCAAAAATATACACACACCACACAAATAAATAAATAAATCCCACAGAACACAATAACAGCAAACTACATGCTCTACTTCACAAAACCAGATTTCATTCACAAATGTATCAGATTTTATTCTCAACAGAAGATGAGTCACTGAACGTTCCCTCCCTTCTTCAAACATTACATTAATATATGCAGGAAACAAAGCTACAATAACCTGCTTACAAAAAGAGAGGGGGCTTTATAAACCAAGACTTTGTAAAAATGGAAGAATTCTACTTATACAGAAAATAATATTTAGTATACAGCAGAATATTTAGTAACAAAGACATACTTTCATTGGGATTTATCCATGTCTCACAGAATAACAATAATGAAAAGAGAAATTATCAAGTAAGCTTGGCCCAAATCTAGAGGGAAATGTCAACCAATTATTGATAGCGATTGACTGAGATTACTGTTTCATTTACAGAAGAAATGAACAGAAGTAAACAAAACCACAAAAGAATTTTATAACAAAACAGTACTCTTGGCCAGAATGGAAAAGACAAGAATGTTGAAAACAGTAAAAAACAGAATTTACTCTAGTCTTTTCTCACAGTCTATTATTTATGTTATTTGATAGGAAGCCACCCTAGCAGCCCCTAAAAACTAAGAATGTCACAAATCTTAGTTTTATTGCCCTTTTCATGGAAAATTCTTCAAAAGCTCCCATTTCATATGTCATTTTACTCCACATTTTTTTTACTTTCATGTTAGCCTTTTAAGCATTCAGGTATTTTAAACTGTCTGTCTTCTTGTGTTTCCTAGTTGCACATAATAGCATCTAACCTCTCTTTCATAAGTCACAATTCTTTCTACTCTTTTTTTTTTTATTGTTATTTCTTAATGCAAGTCAGAAAAATGCCTCAATTACTTTTTAACTCCCCATTCTGTACATAGCAGAAAGCTCTGATTTCAAATCAAACAAAGGAAATAATGGCAGTTGTCAGAAACAAGACATCTCCTTGCAATAAGGGAGGAAATATATACTGAGATACGCTTTTCTCAGAAGCACTCAGAGAAATACCTGTGATTTTACCTCTTCTGAGGAAGAAATAAACTCTACAATTCCCTTATATCAGGCTATAGGTTACAGACCATATTATCAATCATAACTATTACTCAACTCTGATTCCAACATCCAGAGGCCTTCTCTTCAGGCACTGTTAGTAAAGCAGCAAGACCATTTTTCAAGATGAAATCCTATTTATCAATAACAGATAAGAGAGAGCAAATTAAAAATAAATAAAGTAAAATGCACGATACACTGATGTAGGTGCTGCCGTCCTGCGGTAACTGACCAGGCTGCTCTCGTCCCTCCCAAATTTTCAACGAACTGGAAGTTTACTTCTGCTGGGTCACAGAGTTGACAAAAATAATACTCCCTTCCAACGTCCTTCAGTGCAAAACCTGTTTTCTACAACATGGATGTTTCCCCATCTTTAAAGCAGTCACACACCTTGTAATATCCAGTGAGATTACTCACTCTCGTCCCTTTTTTTCCACCATTTACCACTATATTACTTAGCATGGAAAAGGTTAACTCTGTTTCTTGGGTAGTTCTTAGTGCTTGATGTTGGGATGCAAGTTATTTGACAGTGCTTAATCTAAGTCTCAGAAAACTGTTACCTGGGAGCTTGCAGATCAAGTGAGTAAAAATCTTATCACGAAGGGCTCTCATTTTCTTTGCCTCAGAATTACCCCGATCTGAGACAGAAGCCACATAACTCTTGAAGAAGAAAGAGTTCTGCTGTGGGGAAAACTAAGGTTTTACCTTAAAACCAGTTCAAACCATGTAATCATTGAAAAATAGTAATAAAATTATTTAGCTGTTTCTGGTTTGCCACCTCCTGGATCGAAATGGAAGCAGAAATACAGGTTCTTCAATCATTACAGAATGTTTATGAAACTGCTGGACTGCAACAGCAAAGCTCTTGGGAAACCAACAATAAAGGAGACAGTGATTTAATTTCAAACACACCTCAGAGAACTGTAGGTGGTTGCTACTAGAAAAAAGAAGAACTGTCATTGCTGACAAGACTGCTCCAACCTCCCCCTCATCTAGGGCACCAGTTTGGGCAGAAGGGCTATAAAACCCAGAAGTCATGGATAAAAAGTGACATTCTTTCTGGAGGATGGGCAGCTGTTGCTTAGGAACTGTTTACAGACAGATTCTGCTGGTGTATCTAAAAAAAAGAATTAGGTCATTCTTGGCTCTAGGTAGGAGAGATCTTTACTGATATAAAATCCACTACATTTTTTCTTTCTGTTTACTGTCAATAATTAACGATGCTTTAGGAAGGCCGCTTGGATGCTCTTTTTACCAATGACTGCACATTCCCAATGGCAGAATTACCAATTTTGAAACAATGTGGTGGCTAAACAGAGTGGATTCACACCACGGTTCACTCAAGGGGCTGAGCCCAGGCTCCAAGCATACACAGGACCGTCTTAATATAGGACTGACATCAAAAGTGAAATCAAAATGGGGAGGAGCAAAAGTGTATTTTATCGTCTCATTCATCTCTCAATTATTGTAGGGGATGGGGGAATAAACAAAAATTACAAAAAGAGAGTGTCAATACCACTAGACAAAGGAAAAAAAAAAAATAAATCTCAGTTCTACTTTTTAATGATGAAACCAGGTCTGCTAAAAATGAAAGGGAAAAGGCCATAACACTTCTTTGAAGCCATGAGGGAACAAAGTTTGCCTTGAAGAACAGAAAGTGAGGTTTGATCAGATTATTCTATCAAGAGAGATGGTACAAGGAGCTTTTAAGTGTCTAAAACAAAGTTGCAAGCATATTGAGCACTCCCTGCACAGAGAAAACAAATGAGTTCAGAGAGGATGGGAAAGAAAAATATCAATCCAGAGACAGTTTTCTCCCCTGCATAAATAATCCACGCTTGAACACTTTTTCCTCATATAAATAACTACATTTATAAGAAGCCTCAAGTAAGAAGGCTCTTATATCATTATTCACTTAAAAACCACTCCAAAATTTCAGACAAATCATTGCTTTCTAAGTAAAAGAAAATAAAATGCACAGCTTGTGGTAATAAACAGCTCATTGTCATTATTCCAGAGAAAGTAATTTTTCTCTCTTCACTTAAAATTAAATGTAGTATGGGCTTGTTTTCTTATATTAAGGAAATCACATCAAATGAATACAAGGAAAATAAGAACTATTACATGGCACCTGAAGTAGTGAAGGTCCAGATGTGACAGCGATAATCCCAAACACAGAGACAATGTTTTGGAACAAGCACCCCTGGTTTAAACTTCAGGGGCAGATCTCAAAAGCAGTTAACAAAGCACACAGTCTGTATGGTGTCAACAGAAGGTCATCACACCATCCTTTAGGCAGGGAAAAAAAGGCTTACGAAAGCATGTGTAATTTAATCACCGTTGTTTTAATTCAAAGGACAAACACGATCCTGTGTTCGGATGCTGCGAGTGACAAAGCAGCTCTCCTAAGATGACTTGGGGAAACTCTTAAGTGGAGTTAACATGTAAGATACACATTTGGGTTTCAGGGGTTATCACAACGTAATGCAAGTTCAACATCTGTGAAAATTGTTTAACTGCCTCATTCAATGCATGGCTTCCCACAGAAGAACGGTGGCTAGAGGGGCAAGATCCTACTCTACCAGCAACAGACAAAAACAACAACAGAGAAAAGCCCCTTGAGACCCACAACTATTATTATCTGCAAATTAATCAAGAAATACATTTTTGATAAAAATAATCACACAGAGAATGTTAATTATTTACAAAATTGAAGATAATGTGGCCCTTTTCCCAAAGGTTCATAAAGCTGCGCAGGAGACTTCTGAAGTGTGGAGGAGAGGCCAACCTGATTTTTATTCATGCATTTCTGTGCTTAATCTACATGGAAAACAGAATTGTTTTCTATTTAGACCTCTGCCGGGTTTTTCAGGTTTTAAAATAACTGTTAATGAAATCATAAGCCTTCACCACAAAAAGCAGGCGTTAGACTGTAGCAACTCTGAGCAAGAGTCTAGCAAAAAAAAAGCATCTCCTTATATTCAGCTGTCTTGAAGTAAAACACAAAGAATAATCGATTACATTTTACTGAGGCCTCACTACAATGATAAGCATTTGCTAACAGTTTTCACAGAAAAACAGCTCTGAAAAATTATTTTTTTCCTTTGGCTTAAGAACATAACAGTACAAAATAGTTCAGCAGTGGAACTGTTCATTATGTTAACACATAAGATAACCAGGGACCATCTGAATCATACACAATTTATTAAAATAATAAATAAGGTTGTCCAATTTTCATCTTTTTCCACTGCCTTCTAAAAAACTCATTTTTTACACATGCAAATGTTTTTAATGCATGTTCTTCATTAAATTATTTCGAACTATATAGACATTCACCTTTTGGACATAAGGCTGAAGTTTAGGAATGACAATAGACAAATACCTTTTTTAACAGAAATAAAATCCGGTGGGATTTTTATTTCGTTTTGCACTTTCAAATGAGGGGACCTTGATAAATATGCCTAAAGAGCCCAGACTTTCTTTAATGGTGATTAATCACATGCACGGACTGCACATGGGAGTATCATTATTGCAACAGAAGAAATCTAAGTGATTACAAACCTTCATCAAATTCATCTCTGTTATTTAGTGGAATCCAGAAGTGAAAATACAACAGTTGTTGTTCAGACACCAAAACATCTTTGGAGAAGCAAATAATGAAACATATTGACTTTCTAACATAGTAGCTATGATCTTCATCTTTGATATCTTGCATTTCACATGACAATATTTTCCATAGTACTTTCTGTATTTAGAAACACAGGCCCACAATGAATTTAGATGCTTCATACGGGATATAGGTGTTGGTCCGTTCTCCCAAGGAACAAGTGATAAGACAAGGGGAAATTGCCTCAAGTTTGGACATAAGGAAAAATTTCTTCACTGAAAGGGTTGTCAAGGCCTGGCTGAGGCTGCCCAGGAGAGTGGTGGACTCATCATCCCTAGAGGGATTTAGAAGACATTCCTCAGCACCACATCTCCTCATGGTTTAGTGGTGACCTGGCAATGCTGCATTAATGGTTGGACTCAATCTTGAAGGTCTCTTCTTACCAGAATGATTACATGATTCTATGATTCAGCATATGAGATCCATACAACTATAATACACAATTTGAAGACAACATACCTAATTGTCCCTATTTCCACTTATCCAAGAGATCTGTGTAATGTCAGCACTCTCACTAAATTTCATCATTTTTTAATTGTACCTTGCCACACTCAAGACTAACCATGAATTGCAGTTCCTCCCATGGCATATTTCCACCCACGTTAGCACCATTTGAGAGAAATGAAATGAACCTCATCAAGGAACTCAGTGCTCTGATACATTTGTTGTTTTGTTTTTTGTTTTTTGTCACTGATATGAGCTATAACGCAGGACATTGTACAGAAGCAAGACAGCAATGACATATGTGATTGAAGACCTGCATGAAACCCATGACCTAAGTGAAGGGCAAGCTGAATACTGTAAGATGTCTACAACAGTGTGCTACAAGCTCATGTTTAGTTAACTGAGCCGACCTGCAATGTTTTATTCAACTGGTCAAACATGACTGGAGTTTCTCACTCGAAAAGCTATCTTTAAACAGCTGCAAAAAATAGCTCATTAAAATAAATATTTGAGCAATATCTATTGCATATTTGCAGCAGCTGAGAAATCAGATGCAAAGAGCTGATGCACTGGACACATTATTTAAAGAAAAAATAAAAATAAAAAACAAAGTTGCAATGTTAAAAAAAGTCCTGCTCGTATAAATCATTTGCCTTCTAAAGCATACAAAGGATATAATTAGTACTCAGAACAGCTCTATAAGGTAACACAGATAAGTATTTGAACCTCCCAGAGATACAAGCAATTTATCTACCACTAATACCACACAGGAGTGGCTCTTGCCACACTTAGAGACACAGTCCACAGCCAAAGGCAGAGTCAGATGCAAAAGTGCTGGGCAAAAGCTTTGCAACATTAATGAAAACCCTGTAATTAATTTCAAAGGATCAAGGTTTAATCTTGCATAATCTGAATACCCCAACTAGTTCCTTAGCTAAGAATCCCAGAAACACATCTGCAATGCTGGAAGAGGTCCCCTGGTAAAATAAATCTTTCTACTTGGTCACCGTGAAGTCTCTCATGTTTTGCATATTTCTCAAGATTGCAGAAACCTATTTCAGATTCGAGACACTTAATTTACTGCAAAAGGAACATTACAGCAACACCAGACCTAAGAGTCAATATGGGTGTTGGTTTATGGGTTGTTTTGTTTTTTTAATGAATAAATGGAGTTCATCTGCTCAACTCAGTAATTTTTTATATATACATTTACAAATTGTGCTGTGATCCACCCACATCTTTATCATTACAGAGTCCTTCTCATTCACCCTCCGTTTCCAAAACTGCTTACTTATTGGAGATGATCTTCCAAGAGTTAATCTTGAAAGGCTGCATCATAAGTCCTGCAACAGCCCTAGGGTACAACAAATTTTTCTTCTGAATATCATGGCAACAGAATGGACCTCAGACCACCTACAACACTTTTATGGTGCAGAGAGAGCAAAAGAGATTCCAATTTTCACATCGTTATGGAAAAATAGTTAAAAGAAAAAAAAAAAGTGTCATCCCTAGTGTGTCCCCTTATTCCTGACCTATCTTTTCATGGAAAACCAGCCAAGTTGCTGTTCTGGGGCTATGTAATTTTTTGTTGTTGTTGTTTCTTTTGGCAGACTATCAACCACCCAGCAAAAAATAAACTGATTAAGCTGACAAGAGACCCAAACACACTCATGTCAGTGCATCTCAGTATCATTGTCATGAACCCAAAACCCACAAGACAATTAAAGTTAAGTTGACTCCACCCTTAGGATGCAACCAAGTTTGGAAGGATCTATCAGTCCAAAGTCCATCTCTTGCAGCATTTGAGCTAAAGGATGCAACTGCAGCGCCTGTCAAGCCAAAACAGTTCTAAAACTAGGAGCAAACAAGCAGAACGTGGAGTGCAGAGCCTCAAAAAGGCATTTTTGTCATCATTACAGCTCTCAACCTAATTGTGTTTGCAAGCCTGCTATTTTTGCATCCAAACCACACCGCTTTTCATGTGTTGAATCTGTCCATGTGTCTGATTTTTCTGTCTTGCCCACCAAGTTTGTAGTTTGCTGAACAGATACCCAGCTTAAGTCTCACACAAAGGTTAGCAATCAGTGGTGTTTTTACTTTAAGCCAAGGAGAAAAAAGTCACCATGGCTACTACAACCCAGCAGCTTTCTCAACTTGAGACATTAATTCTGAATGCTTTTTGTCTACGGTTGCACAAAATGCGTGCTTCCCATATTACTCTGTCATGTAAATTAGGTTATGCTGCAGCATTTGAGATTACCTGGAACCATACAACACCTCTCTGCCTGGCATTCCAAGAAGTCTCTCTAAGAAACAAGGTGCTAGTTTCTCTGATCACATTAAGGAAATCATAATTAAGTCTATTAAGTAAAATAAAAAATAAGAATAAACTGTTATTTCTTACGCTGTCAACTGAAGGCAAATATTTGACATAGGTCCCCTTTATATTTCCTGGTTCTTAGGCTGAATTTGTAAACAAAAATACTGTTGGCAATAAATAGAGAA